>BQNB010168109.1:0-11278 GCA_026074375.1 Tanacetum coccineum
TAATTGAGCTTTCAAATCTTGTATTTCAAAATATTGTTCACGCTCTTTCAGAAATACATTTGACGCTTTTTCTTTGCAAACTGAGTCATTTTTCATTTGTTCTTGACATTGTTGTAAAGTAAGTTCAAGATAAATTGAGTGTTTTTCTAATTTAGAAAATCTTCGTAAAAGCTCATTATAAACTTCTTTACTAACAGTTTCAGTTTGTTTCGAAAGCTTTTGTGCAAGAAATTCACATTCATTCACTTTATGAACATATAAGCATTGCAATTCAGCATGAGCATCTAAATTAGATAATGAATGCAAATAAGAACACATAACATCATTAGACACACATTCTTGCAAAAGTATATCATACATGTTTGAAAATCCTGCTTTATCAGATTCAATTTCATCAATTTCTTTTTTAAGGGATTCAACGTACTTTAAATTAGCATGCATTTCTTGCTTAAGTTCATGAACAAATGTGAAACTATCATTCTGTGTCTTTATGGCAAGAGGAATCAAACATGTTTTTATTAGCACTTCCATATCAAGAGTAGTTGGGGCACGAAATTTGTTATGAGATTGCTTTTCCCAATCTTGATCAACAAGTTCTCTAAAGTGATTGATGTTATTTGTCATTATATTATACGCTTGTCTACTTTTACTTATTGATTTTGAAACAGGTAAGAAACCAATGTTTTTTGAAAATATTTGGTTTAAATTTCACAAAAGATTTTCTCCACATTTTCTTCCTTACTTCGTTTGCATGAGCCAACTGTTCATTATATTCCTGTGACATTGGTTTGAAAATTTCATAAAGACTATTTAGCTTTGTGTAGTCATAAGGTCTCACTAAGTCTTTATTCAATTTTGATTGACTCTCTTTTTCAAGAGTCAGAGTCTCTTCCCTATTGGGGACGAGTCTGTTTGCAGGATCAGATTGGTCAAATGGGATCTCATACAAACATGGTTTCTCATATTGAGCCTTTTTGAGGTACATTAGATTTGCAAATGTTGGTCTACCATTGAATGTTGGGCCTTTGGGAGCTAACATGTGAATGGTTTGAATTGATTGATTCCTTTTGTAAACAATTTCATTCAAAAACTTTAATTGCTTTTCCATTGAAATCATTTTGTCGATGTCTTTTTCTTCCTTAAGTTTCAAATCCGTTATTACCTTTGTTTTCTCATTGACAAGACCTTCGTAATGTGACTTTGTTAAAAGACTCTGTTTGACTAACTCATCATGTTTCTCTTTGACAACTAAAATTTCATAGGCTTTAAGTTTTAAACCTTCTTTTATGTTAATTTCTTTTTGAGCTAATAGTCCTAGAGTTTCATTTAACTTACGTTTAAGTTTGTCATAGTCAACTGTACGATCATTAAAGGCCTTGTACCTCTCAAACTCAGTCTGTTTATTTTGAAGTGCCACTAAACAACTATCCCGAATACTATTAGACTCCCCCAGGGTTCTACTAGTCTCTACAAGAGTAGATTTTCACTCTTTCAATTCGTGAGTCAATGATGCGTTTGCTTTCTTTAATTGCTTTTAAATCGTTTTGTTTTCATCAATGTCAAGTTTTAAATTTGCAATTAAATTGGCAAGCACAACACGCTCATCATCACATTCTACAGCATTATGGTCAGTCTGAATTTCATTATCACACATATCCGGTGAATCAGGAGTGACATTGCTATCAGCCTTTTCCACTACACATGTGTTAATAATGCATTCAGGTTGCTCAGAATGTTATGTGTCAATAGCAAACATATTATATTCAGCAGTATATGGTACCTCAACCATTGGTTCTGTGTCATAGGAAGGTTTGATGTCTGTATCATCCCTAGAAGTGCTTTTATCATTGCATTCATTCTTTGACATGCAGCTTTCATCTCTAGATGTGTTGCTTTGATTTTATAAACCTTGATCATTCTTTAAATCTTGATCATTCCCTTTGTCTGATACAATCCTACTGTAGTCTTTTTCTCCCGAATTAGCATCTGATTCTTTAACCTTTTGAACCCTGCACTCTTGAATCTGCAACTTTTTGTCATCCAACCTTTTCTAAATCGTTTGTGCAAGAATGATTGTTTTGAGCATATAATCTTCAATGAAATCAAAGTTTTTGATTATTGTTTATTTGAAGAGTTGATGTTCCATGCCAGTATATGCGTGAAAGTCCTTTCTTGCATACGTACCATCTAAACTTGAAGGCTTTATTAGCATTGAGGTGAAAATTTTCTCAAATTGTGTCTTGAGCACTCTAAAGGCATTCTGGCAGTTGGACTCAAGAATAGTTTCTTTGGTAAGTTGGTGTTCCAGTGTATCTATGTTCTGAGAGAACGTTCTTGTGAATGTGGCAACATCTTCACCAAAAATATGACTAAATGCACGTTCAAATTCACTTTTACGGATTCCTTGTTCAAGTTTCTGTGTGAAATTTGATTTAAGTTCACTAAGACCATTTAGGCAACTATCTTTCATGATCTTTGCTCATTTTAACATTTGTTGCATGTCTTGTTCATCTGAATACGAACATGAAGATAAAGTATCTTTCGTTTCCATTTTTTTTCGTGATGTGAAGTGAAAATGATTTGTAGGATCTTAAGCAGGTAAAGTGATTGTTGTTGTGGATTGAAATTAATTAACGTTCACGGGATTTTACAAATCTATGATTTAAACCGAGAAAAGAAATGAAATCTTTTTCAGGATTTTACAAAATCAAGAAGAAACCGTGAATCAATGATTAATTATTGTTAAAATCGTTGTTGAAATTTAAGTACGTGAGATTTTGTAACGATTAATGAGCTAAAAGGACTAACGGTGAAATTTCTTTCAACGAAAAGGCTAAAAGTAAAAATTTTGAAAACTAAAATGTAAAACTACAAAAAATAACAAAAATTAAAAGTGAAAAAGTGAAAAAGTTTGAAAGTAAAAGGTTCTAATTAATCTTGCTTTAAAGAAAAAGGTTAATAGTAAACTATTTAAAACCTAAAGGTTAAAAATGAAAATTGTTGAGAATTTGAGGGGCTGAAATTTTTAAGCTCGCGGAGTTGTACGGTTATCATCGGTAATAAATGAATATACCATGATGATCGAAACGAGTTCATGATCGCAATTATATGATTATAAGTCCCATAGTTAATCGTCACATGAAACCGGAAAACCCAAAAATTACTTAAAACAAGTAGATCAGTTCCTATTTGAATTGTGGAGTCAGTTTGGTTCTACTTGAAAACAAGTTGTTTGGTTCTCAAATGGAAACTGGTTGTTACAAAGAGAGACAAGTTGTTCGATTCATACTTGAAACAAGTAGTTCTGTTGTCACATGGAAACTGGTTGTTCGGTTCACAAGGAGAAACAAGTTGTTTGGTTCCAAAGCTATTGAGTAGTTCGGTTTGCAAGTTGTTCGGTTCCAAAGCTATTGAGTAGTTCAGTTTGCAAGTTGTTCGGTTCCAACTGTCTTCTTAGTAGTTCGGTTCGACAGAATATCAAACACCTTGAACGCGTCTTCTTTTTCACACCGAGTACAAACAAAAATAAGCCATCGATACCACAAAAAGCTTGAAATAAGCTTGAAAGAAAACCGAAATAAGCTACTTTTATATAAAAACAAAAAAGGTTAAAGCTTGTTGATAGGGAAATAAGCTAAAAACCAAGTAAGCCTTAACTAAATAAGCCCAAATGAAATAAGGAAAAAGTGTTGTTACTGTTAGAACAAATCACACACCAAACAGCCCACAGTTTTGTATATTTCAACAGCCCAAGATTTATAGTTCTAGTGAAAACAAAAATTTTGAAAACCAAAAGGAAAAAATGTCGAATGAAAATAAGCGCAAAACTAATACCACATTCGAACACAAACCCCCCACGGCGAGTGATACCAAATATAGGATCTTGGAATCACCTTCACTTCACCATTGAACCAAGAAAAATAGAAAGGAAATATGAAGAATTTTAGAGAGAGAAACAAGAGAGAAAGTAGAGAGAAAATGAGATGGTTGATTCAAACTTGTGAGAATTAGTTACAAATGAAAACCAACACCTTTTCTAGGTGGAAAAAGGGGTTATATACCCACCAACTAAAATGTGACATGTGGGTTATAACTTAGGTCGGGCATCGGGATTGCTTTGGGCTTTAGCCCCGATACATTGTGTATTATTAGATTAGATGATGAGCCTGTTCCCATTTCTAGCTATTACAACGTTACATAAATTAATGGACCTAGGGACTATATTTTCTTAATGAACGAACTTCCTTGTTCGATACTCATTATTTTGAGGGATAACATATTTATTGAAGTAAAATGACTTGAAAATGAAGATTGTTTACACATGAAGACCGAGATTAGTTGAGAAGGTTAAAGGTTCCCTTTGAGAGGTTTGGTTAAGATATCGGCAATGTTGTCCTCGGAGGAGACCTTCTCAATTGAGATGTTTCCCTTTTGGACATTGTCACGAAGGAAGTGATGTCGATTTCTATAAGTTTGGTATCGAGAATAGAGAACATGGATTTTTATTAAGGTCGAATGGAACCTTTATTGTCATAAGGACGGGGTATGTCATCTAGTTTTTATGTCATAGTCGATGGAGCTTGTTTTCATCCATAAAGTTGTTCGCAAGCTTTTCTGATTGAAAACGTATTCGGATTCATTGGGGAATTGGACTACAGGCGTTTGTTTCTTGGAAACTACCGATGTGTGGCTAAATACATCACCATGTTTGTGAACACACCGATTGTGCTTTTGCGGTCGACATAGTTCTCGGCATGATCAAAGCGTGTAAACCAATGGTTTTTCTTTAACCCTTCCTTTTGGGATACCATAAACCTAAGTATGTTGTTCCTTATATTATCTAAAATATTTCCTTTTTTTACCGCTTCAAGATGAGAGGTTTTGGGATCTTCTTGAAAATGGGCGCATAGATAAACACTAAATCTTCTGTTCCATTTAATTCTCTTCATTTCTTGCCTCAACCTGAGCATTTAAGATTTGCACAGGGAGGTTTAAGCCAATTGTCATAAACCAAGGCTCAACTCGTAGGTGCTTAGGTCTACACTTTTTGGCTCAAGCATCAGCCACCACCATTCGGCCTTTCGGGTAATAACGTAACTACAGTAATAGTTACTTAGCAGCTTAACCATTACATTGTCTCATGTTCAACTCTTTCTGATTTAGAATATGTTGCAAACTCTTATGATCAGTGAACACAACACACTTCGTGCCGTAAAGGTAATGTCTCCACATCTTGAGAGCAAACACCACAGCTCCTAATTCTAATCGTGTGTCGTGTAATTTCTTTCATGATTTTGAGTTGGCGGGATGAATAAGCTATGACTTTCTCGTTTGCATCAACATTGCGGCCTAATCCTCTTGTGAGAAGCATAAATATACTACGAAGTTTTCACTTCCTTCGGGCAATGCCAAAATCGGTGCACTACATAACTTTTGCTTCAATGTCTGGAAAGCAGTTTCCTCCTTTTCACCCCAAATTGAACTTTACACGTTTCTGAGTCAGCTTCATCATAGGCTTGGCAATCTTGGATAAACCTTCGATAATCATTGGTAGTAACCGGCAAGACCTAGAAATTGGTGAATTTCTGTCGGGGTCTTGGGTGATTCCCAATACTTGATTGACTCAATCTTTCGTAGGTCAACGTGATTGCACTTCAAATATCAATCACGTATCCTAACTTATCCTTCGACAACCTAAGTCGACTCTTTGAGAACTTGGCGTACAATTCTTCCTTCTTGAGCAACTCCAAAATTAGTCTAAGATGTGCATCATGTTCTTCCTATGGTCTTAGGATAGATCAAGATGATCATCGATGAAACACGGATCACAAAATTTATTCAGTAGGTCTGCATACCGTTCTCAAGTCCATGAATACTATCGGCGCGTTAGTCAACCCGAAAGGCATCACTTGGAACTCGTAGTGACCATAGCGGGTCTTAAATGCCGTCTTTGGGATATCCTCGTCATGAACTCTGAGTTGGTGATAACCAGACCTCAAGTCAATCTTCGAGTACACACTTGATCCTTGCGACTGATCAAACAAGTCGCCGATTCTTGGAAGTGGGTTTCAATTCTTTACAGTAGTTGTTTAGTTCCGGTAGTCGATACATATCCGAAAAGAGCGTCTGTCTTTTTGACAATAAACCAGAGCTCACCAGGGTGGGGAACTTGGTTCCCATTATAAATCCTTTGTCATAAAGTTCTTGTAGTTGAGTGGACAATTCTTCCATTTTCGACGGTGCTAATCTATACGGGGCTCAAGCTACAGGTGCAGCACCTGGGACTAAGTCGATTTGGAATTCAACTTGTCGTATCGATGATAATCCAGGTAAGTCTTCAGGAAAGACTTCCGAAAAGTCCCGTACAGTCGGCACGTCTTCGAGTCGCTTCTCCTTCGACTTGTCTTTGTTTTCTTTCATCGCAACCTGTGCCAGAAATAGTTGACAACCTTTCTCCATATACTTCTAAGCCTTTTCACATGATATAATGCTCAACGTTGATTTCTTCACCTTGACACCTTTCTCTCCTTAAACGATTAGAATTTCATTTCTATAAGGATTCACCCTAATCTTCTCGTCACAGAATTCACTACATGATTCCTTTGCTAACCAATCCATGCCGGATGATAACGTCAAACTACCTAAATTGATGGGCTCAGGTCGCTATTAAATGGACGTCTAAAAATCCGAATGTACAGTCTCTAGCAAAGTTTTGGTTTTGAAGTTCTCCGTCAGTAGCACGACAGCGTAACTAAACGTTAAGGCATAGGTATGATATCTAGCAATGTACTAAAAGTATTTGATACGAAACTTCTATCGGCACCCGAATCAAATAACATATAAGCATGATGATCATTGAGAAGGAACGTACCCGTGACAGTGTTGGAATCCCGGTTTGCGTCACCTCCTCCTAGGACATATGCTTTGCCTCTTGCATCAGGAACTCTTGCTTTATTCCCACGGTTTTGGTTCTTGACTTTAGGACAATCCTTCTGGTAATGTCCTTGTGCACCACACTCAAAATACGTAATAACTCCCTGATTTGGCCCTGGAGTTCCGTTGAGTAGGTTCAGTCTAAAAGATCATGGCAATCCTTAGCCAGATGGTCCGTTTCCTTCTTACAGTTATGACACTTAGCAGTACACTGTCCTTCATGGTGTAGCTTACACTTATTGCAAAAAGGAAGCGTTCCTTCATAACCATTCTTCTCTATGTTACCAGCCATATAGGCTCTAGCAACATTCTGACCTCTAGTATTCTACCGTTTGTGGGGCGGTTGTTGCCCACGGTTGTTTCCATAGTTGTTGTTTAATCTCCTCTTGTTCTCTACATTTCTTACAGCATAGCCCTTCAATTTTTGATCCATCAAGTTGTTGGCAATTCGAACAGCATCTTGTAGTCTTGCGGGTTCTGCAGCAATTACATTCTCTTGGATATTATCAGGAAGACCTCCAATGAATTTCTTTACCTGATCTTCCTCCTCGGGGACCATTTTGGTACACATCATGGTAGTTCTTGGATCTCTGAGTATAAGCAGTCAAATCATTGTTCTTTCACAGTTATAAGTTACAGTTCAGTTTCCATTTTCTGAATCTCATTCCTTAGGCAGTACACTTCAGTCATTAGCTTCATGAGCTCTCTCCATGACATGGAAAATGCAGCCTCAGTCCCAATAGTCCTCTTATGTGAGTTCCACCAAGTTAGTGCACTATCCAACAGTTAAATAAACAAAAATGAAAAAAAAAAAATTAATTTAATGTGCAAGTAGACATACTTAACTGAGTCTTCTCTAGGAGTTGCTGATATGAAACACTAATTCCATTTTCTCTAACCATACTTATCAATCCTACAACTCCTTCCGTTCTTAAAAGTTGAGTGGTTGACACTTCATGAAGTCCTGGTATGTGCATTCTTAGTGCAGGTCTATCACCTCTACCATTCTCCTCTGGATTCTCATTCTCTACATTTCCATTTCCACCATTTCCATTGTCGCCATCACTGCCATTTTGGCTTTGGTTTTCAGTCTCGAGAGCATTGGCGGCACGGGTCACCTCATGAGCAGCCAACACTTCTTTTACATGTCAGTTAACGAGTTCTTCGATTGCTTCAGGGGTCATACCGGAGCGAGTGATAGTCATTGTTCTACATTATAAGACACAAGACACAACCCATGGTGAGATTTTGAAACGAATACACTATCATTAGATAACGATAATTTAATACATGCTATGAATAAATATAAATTACACACGATTGCCAGGTACGAATAAATAAACTATATAGTTTTAAGTAAGCGAGAGTCAAAACAAGCTTTTTCATTTCATGAATAAAAGCATTATTTGTTACAACCATAATCTCCCCCCCAAAATAGGTACATGATCCAAATAATTATTTCTACTGCTAAATCTAGACCTACCATCAGTCTAGTGTCTACATGTGAGATGGATACAACTAGTCTAAGAGAAAACCAAAAGTCTCTCAAAATATGTCTCAAACCTCCTAAGTCTACCTAGAGTATCATCACGATCCCTACGAAAGGGACGATACTCCTCCTATGAAAAGAGGGACATGTGAAGATATAGATTGTTCAAATGTTCCCTCTCGATAATCCAACATAGCACGGACCTTGAGGTTCTTAACCTTAACCTGCAATCCTCTCGATATACTACTCTCTGTCCCCTAGTATCAACTGATTAGCCTTCCTACCGTCTTTTAAGAAGTCTCAATCTGAAATCCTATCAATACGAACCTCAAACATGTGATAGTAAAAGTCACGCACAGCATCATCCAAGTCAATCGGCATATCCTCGAATAACTTAACAATGTCATCCCTAGTGCCAGACGAATCAGAAGAATCCTCTCTAGCTGGCTCTACAATCTCCTCCTCAACTATCGGTGCCGACATCGGGTCGATACCTACCTCGACCGTATCTCCAGCACTGGTGTCAGCCTCATACTCATCGGTGTCATCCCTGATATCCCTAGGTCAATTTTAACATGATTTCTAACTCATCCTATCACCAATACCTCAACTTCATATCAACCTCCAGTACTATAGGATCTCTATCTCTGTATCATCCTCTTTGTCTAGCTCAATACGAATATGAATCTCTGAACCTCTTACGAGGTGGTAAGAGATCAGCATGGGTAGGAGCTAACGATCCTATAACTAGCGTAGATGATGGTACAAAATCAACCGGGGATCTACATCTCTTGTGAGATGGTCCAGCAGAATGTGAAGATGAATGCAGGGGTCTTTCTGACGAATCTCCTAATGATGACTCTGATGTAGTCGGTGGATACAAAGTAGATAATGGAGCAGCACACCAACGACAAAATGCCTTACTATTTCGTGGTACTCTCCTCAGAGGGTAACACAATCTAGGTGATACATCTCTAGTCGAAGATCCAGAATGAGCCTGATCTGATGCATCCAGACCCGAAGAATCCGAAGATGAACTGGAAGAAGATGAGTGATGGTCTGAAGAACGAGGTGATGCATGCCTCGATGCTAATCTGCGAGCTGGTAAAGGTCCAACTCTCTTCCTCGCAGTCAAGGTGCGGTAAGGTCGACCAAAAGGAATAGCCTCCCCGGGTCGGATAAGAATCGATGGACCGTCGCGACGAATCTAGGTGGGGAGAAACTCAGATAATGATGATGGAAGTGTTGTACCTAATCCTCCAGGGGAGCAACGGTATCAAACATAAGAGGTCCTGCGATGGTGGTCCATTCAGAAGAATCAGGGCCTCAGAAGAATCGGTGCATAAGAATGGTGAAATAGCTATAGCGGGGGATATATGCTCTGGTGAAGGACATCTCATCTGGTGAATCAGGAATCGGAAACCCTAATAGGGAACCAAGCACCATGAAGCTGACCAAATTGAAAACACAAACTTATTTTGACTTATGAAGGTCAAACTTCATTAATCCAAACACCCCTTTAACTTAGACAGTTTTCATTTTAGCTTATGAATTTGAAATCTAGCTATCTAAACTTGAATACCAGGTAACAAACAACTTATGACATACCTTATAAACTTAAACTAACAATTAGATAAGCCATAATTAAAGAGATTATAACTATGCTATGAATTTTTGAGCTTATGATAGATTTAAAGAGCAAATATGAGAAATCTAATATGTATTCTATAAAAATCAAAAACAGATAATTTAAGCTACTTAACAAGCATTAAAACATATAGATAAGCACAGTTAAACTAATAATAGGAAGAAATAAGCAACTATTAAGCTAGTAATCTAAGACAGAAATGGAAATGAGAAACTTACTTAAACCTTAGCTAAACAAAGGCATAAAGTGCTCAAATAAGCTTATCTACTAGCTCTAGCTTATCCTTATGGATAAGCTAGCAAAGTCCTTGGAAGCTCATCCATGGCTAATGTCACACCCCCAAACTAGGCCTAGACGGAATACGTGTCCGAGGGCGTGACGTCATAACAATCCGATCACAAAGCAATAAAGAACGACCACTAATCATGGACGTTTGAAAAAAGTTTACTCGTTGCATAAAACAAAATAGATTTAAGTTTTACAGCCCAAAATAAATAAGTTAAAAAGGTAGCGGAAGCATAACAAAGTCTTAATAAAGACAACGAGTAAATAATAGATAAGTCTTGAAATTGGCGAAGTCACATAGCACATAGACTTCACATAGCATCAAGAATCATTCCAAGCTAAGCACCTGAGAAAACATGTTTAAAACGTCAACATAATGTTGGTGAATTCATAGGTTTAAGTTGATACAAGAGTGGACCACAAGATTTCAAAACGTATGTGACTACTATAACAAATACAGCATCACATAAAAAGTATTTATTGTTGCACTAAGCTCATGACACCGAAGCTAATTAAGTCAACAGGGCATGTTACATCCTGTTGCAAAGTATTCCTGCCCTAAGTTGGTGGCCCAAACCAAAGACCACCATAAAGTATGATCGACATGACATATATCCGTTTGTTCTTCGTTAAGTGGAACCAAAGCGGATAGGGATAATTAGTCCCAATAGATCTATCTATTCACTCGCGCTCCCTCAACCGGTCCTCCGGTCGAGAAACTAACAGTTCATGATAAGTTGGGCAGAAGTTGGTTTGTAAGCTACTTAGGCAACACATAAACAAGTAAAAACTCACGTAAAGAACTTGTGTCCAATTTAAAAGCAAACAATGTTTCTCACCCCAGAGTATAAAGTGTTTGTAAATCAGTAAAAATGTGGGGCTATGAACTCACCTTAACAAGGGTAAGCGATAATCACAACAGA
>BQNB010168110.1:0-12802 GCA_026074375.1 Tanacetum coccineum
TCTACGGGGAACGTAATTAGGCTAAAAATACTTAACTAAAATAATTAAAACTAATAAACTAAATTAAACATGCAATTATAGAATACCGGGAATTAAATCGCAAGCTAAAACTAAAAATTACAAGAATAAAGTCATAAAATTAATTTTAAAATTTAGATAAATTAAAAATATTCTAACTTAAAAGAAAATGTAAAAAAATTTCAAAATCGGAGTTAAAAAGCGAACAAAACGGTAAGAAACGAAAAAGCCGGGCTCGTAAACGGGCCCGGAACTGAATTTTAAGCAAAAATTACCCTACATAAGTTTTTATATTTTTAATATAAACTAACTGATTAAAGAAAATTTTATAAAAAAGAAAAATATTTTTTTGTTAATTTTTGTATTTTTTGTGAATTTTTAAATATTAAATACTAATTAAAACATAGAAAATAAAAAATAAAAGTCTAAAAATTCTAAAAAAATCAATTAAATAAAAAAAAAGTTAAACAAAACTAAAAATGTAAAAAATGCCCAAAAGAGTACTGTAAAAGCAATTAAAAGTAATTAAACTAATTAAATCTAGAGCCCTAAATTAATTAATTAAAATTAAATAAACTAACTAAGGCTAACTGTGGTTAAAACTAAAGGACTAACAGTGAAAGGACACAAGGATTAACGGGGTAACAGTCTACTAACTAAAGGGACTAACACTGTTAACAAGAAAAGACCAAATTACACAAATGGTCCCTGAGTTGGACCCCGATTACAAAGTGGGTCCAAAGTGCTTATTAGCAAAAAGCTAAAGAAGCAAAGTTGTAAAGGGGACTTAGGAGAACATTTTTCATAAAAGGGGTATAAGCTGAAATGGGCTGAATAAGCCAGAAAGGTGAGCTTTTTGTCTGACAGAAAGCCAAATAAGCTTAAAAAGCTTATTGAGCTTTTTCTTGGAGCTTAAGAGCTCAAAATAAGCTACAACTGAGGGAATAAGCTAACAAACCTAAGGGTATCCTCCCTAAATCTACCTAATTTAACTAAACTTAATACCAATAAGCCCTAAAATAAGCTAAAACAAGAATAAGCTACCTTGACTTAATTAAAACAAAAACAGAAAAAGGGCTACTTTGCAGCCTAAATAAGCTAACCTAGAGGGGGAATTAAGCTACAAAATCCTGGGAGCTTAAAGGACTAGTAAAAAGCTATGGGTAAAAGCTAAAAAATCCTAAGGTCTAGGTTAAAATAAGCTAGATAAAAGGGCTGAGTTTGGGTGCTCAGCACCAGGGTAAGTTAATGCAGCAGCTAGGGGCTTTTTTGGCTTATGAAAATAAGCACAAGAGTGCTTTTTAGCCAAAACCAACCCCAAACAGATTTAGAGTGGTGGTCAATGAGCTTATTTCCAAAATAAGAGGGCTTAAGGATCACTGGATCCTGCTGATTTTTAAGCTCAAAGGTCAAGGTTTTCAAAAAAATGCATAGGCCACACTTTGACTTAATTTGTCAAAGTAAAGAGGGCAGAACCAAAGGACTTGGTAAATGTGGCTAGAAACAACACAATAAGCACACAAAGAGTGTGCTTAAGCTGCATAAGCAGCTTAAGCCTTTAAGCTCAAGTTGGGTTATTCAAATTTTGACAGAAAACCAAAAGGACTTAAAAACTTATTTTAGAACTAAAAGTGGTGATTTTAATGGCTTAATTAAACCTACACACTCAGCCAAAAGTGGCTGAGTGCACTTGACCCATGCAAAACCCCAAATGACCCATTTTCAAGCTTAAACCAAACACCCCTTTAAATAAGTAAAACCCGTTTTTACTTGAGTTAAGTTAAAGTAAATTAAGGGTAAATGATATTAATACTAGTGTGATTGTTAAGTAACAAGAAAAACACAATTTTCTTCACAATTTAAACACGAATCCATAGTTGACATTTTCTGATACAGTTGGAAAATTAAGATTGAAAATCACAAGAAACTTAGTATCAACTTTAAAACTTGAATTAAACTTTTAAAACAGTAACATTACACTTAAAAAGCAAGCTGGAAACTTAAATTACAAGTGGATTAAAAATTAATTAAGAAAAGCTAAACTAAAACTAGTGTTGTTCGGCATTGTGTTTTCTTGCTTTTATAGAAGTCCTTTGGCTTGCTTCTTCTTCTTGCTGTGTTTCTTGTGTGTGTACAAAGCCTCAGTATCAATCCTAGCCATTGGATGGTCCTTGTGCTTCTTTTTAAGCCATTTCCACCATTGATGTTGCTCGGGCTTGGTGAGATTGCCAAGGTGGCATTTTAAACAGGGAAATGGGTGTGGGTTTAGGATTGGACTGGGTAAAGGAAGGGTTGGGTAAAAGATGGAGTGGCTACATGTGATGGTGGGGGTTTTGAGGTGGTGGCGGGAAAGGGGAGTGAGGGTGAACGTTTATTGGTTGGCAGGTTTTTAAAACTTTCATTTGCCCAAAAAGAGACCCCAAAGTTTTACTCACTTGCCATTTCTTTTGTTTCTCTTTTCTTAGTTATATACGAGTTTAAAAAGTAGTCACAAGTAGTCCTTGTGTTTATTGAAACAAAGATAAAGAAGGTTTTGACAATGGCAGTTTCAGCCCTTGGTGTTTTTAAGAGAAAAACAGTTTTGTATAATTACAAATTTAGTCCCTATCTTTTCTATTTCATTTTCCTTTATAAAACATATTTTAAAAATTACATTTTTAGTCCCTATGTTTTACAAAAGAAAGTTTTGGGCTTTTATTGGGCTTGGGTTATGTATTGGGCTTGTATTGGGCCCAATTAAGTGTGTCTGGGCCCAATAAGGTTTAGGCTTATGTTATTGGGCTTTTTAAGGCCCAATAAGGTTTAGGTGGGTTTTGTGTGTACAATGGCTGAGATTGGATTGTTCAAGGGCTAGGATCGGGTCTTCAAAGTCTTCACAGTCTCTGTCAGTTGCACACAAATGGGCTGTTGTCATTGATTGAGGGCCCATTTGGTCTTCACAGTCTTCAATAATATACTATTGGGCTTTCCCGGCCCATCAGATGGGTTGAGATTGCATCTCAGTACAAGGATGCCAAGACTTTGTTTGCTGCTATACAAACAAGATTTGGTGGTAATGATGCCACAAAGAAGACTTAAACGACTCTTCTAAAACAAATTATGAGAACTTTAGTGCTCCAATCATAGAGTCTCTTGATTATATTTTTAACAGGCTTTAGAAGATTGTAAGTCAGTTGGCTATTCTTGGTGAAAATATTTCACTAGAAGATCTTAATTTGATATTTTTGTGAAGTCTGTCTTCTGAATAGAATACTCATGTTGTAGTCTGAAGGAATAAACCTGATCTAGACACAATGAGCTTTGATGATCTCTACAACAATTTCAGGATTGTTAAACAAGAGGTTAAAGGAACTGCAAGCTCAAGCTCAAGCTCAAGTTCTCAGAACTTAGATTTTGTGTCATCTACTAGCAGTACTAATGAAGTTAATACTGCTTATGGAGTTAGTACTGCTAATACTCAAGTTAGCACTGCTAGTACTCAAGTTAGTACTGCTAACTTAAGTGATGACACTGTTTATGCATTTTTGGCCAATCAACCAAACAGATCTCATCTTGTACATGAGGACCTTGAACAAATCCATGAAGATTACTTAGAAGAGATGGATTTGAAGTGGCAGTTAGCATTGCTGAGCATGAGGACAAGAAAGTTTTTCTAAAAAACTGGTAGAAAGATTACTATCAATGGGAGTGACACAGCTGGATATGACAAGTCAAAGGTGGAGTGTTTCAACTGTACAAGTTAGGACACTTTGCAAGGGAATGCAGAGGACCTAGAAATCAAGATAACAGGAGCATGAATCAAGACAGCTCTAGAAGGACTATAAATGTGGAAGAAATTTCTTCCCAAGCCATGTTGGCTATTGATGGAGCTGGTTTTGACAAGAGCTTTATGGCAGATGAAGAAGTCCCTACAGACATGGCTCTTATGGCTTTTTCAGACTTTGAGGTACATAATGATAAAACTTGTTCAAAAACCTGTCTAAAAAGCTTTGAAACTCTGAAAACTCAACTTGATGATTTAAGAATAGAGTTTAACAAATCTGAGTTCAATCTAGCTACTTATAAAAGAGGGTTAGCATCTGTAGAAGAACAACTTGTCTTTTACAAAAAGAATGAGGTTCTATTTTGTGAGCAACTTGTTGTTCTAAAAAGAGATATCTCATATAAGGACTCAGAAATTAGTGTGCTTAAAAGTGAGTTAGAAAAGCTTAAGCAAGAAAAAGAGAAAAGCTTAAGCAATAAACTTAAGATTGAAAATTTTGATAATGCTTATAAGAGTTTAGATAAATTAATAGGGAGTCAGATAACTGATAAAAGTAGAAAGGGTGTAGGGTTTGTAAGCTATAATGTTGTTCCACCTCCCCCTACAAGATTATTTTCACCCCCAAACCTTGGTTTGTCTAACTCTGGTTTAGAGGAGTTCCAACAGCCTAAGTTTAAAGGATATGGACCTAAGACTAGTAAGAGTGTTAGTGAAGATACTTCTAATGAGGTTAGGGAATCTCCTAATGCCTCATTGGTTAAAGAGTTGGTGTCAAATGATAAGTTAGAGAAGAAAACTATTTTTCATACTGTTGCTAAGATAAATTTTGTTAAACCTCAACAACAAGAAAAACCAGTTAGGAAACCAGTTAAGTATGCTAAAATGTACAGGTCACAAACTCCTAGGGGAAATCAAAGAAACTGGAATAATCAAAAGTCCCAACAACTAGGAAGTGACTTTGTGATGTACAATAAAGCTTGTTTTGTCTGTGGAAGTTTTGACCATGTGTAGGCTAACTGAAATTACCATCAAAGGGAAAGGATGGTATCTGGGAATAATTATACAAGGGTGAATTACAATTATTCTGATAAAAAGGCTCACCCTAGTGCTCACAGGAACATAGTTCCATGAGCAGTTTTAATGAAAAATGGCCCAAGACCACTTAATACTGATAGGCCAGTTAATATTGCTCATCCCAAAACTACAGTTTATAGTGCTAGACCAATGTAACATTTTTCTAAATCAGCACAATCAACTGTAAAGAGGCCCTATCAAATGAGAACAACATTAACAATAAAAAATTTAGTCAAAAAGTTAATACAACTAAAGGAAAATTTTATACTACTAGGCCAAAAGCAGTTAATACTGCTAGACCAAATACAACAGTAGTTAATGCTGTCAGGGAAAATCAGTTTAATGCTGTTAAGGCCTCAACATGTTGGGTTTGGAGACCTACCAAACTTAACAGTGCATCAATTACTTTCAAGAGACATAATTATGTTGATGCACGAGGCAGATCCAAGTTAGTGATGGCTTGGGTCCCCAAAGGAAACTAATCTCCTTATTTTTATGTGCATGGTCATCCACAAAAAAGAAGATCAAGCTATGTTGATAGTGGATCTCAAGGCACAATGACATGGAACATGTCCTATCTGCTCAGACTTCAAAGAATTTATGGAGGATATGTAACATTTAGGGAGGAGCAAAGGAGGAAGAATTACAAGTAATGAACTCTTAAACTAGTAACTTGATTTGAAGATTGTACTTTTCAAAGAGTTACAGTTGAACTTTTTTATTGTTTCACAGCATGTGGACACAAAAATGAACAGTGTTCTTTTTATTGAAACTGGATGTTTTGTTCTGTCTCCTGACTTTAAGTTAGCTGATGAAAGTCAGGTTTTACTTAAAGTTTCTAGAAAGAACAATATATACAGTGTTGATATGAAGAATATTGTTCCTAAAGAGATTTTAACTTGTCTTGTTGCAAAGGCCACACTTGATGAATCAATGCTATGGCATAGGAGGATAGGTCATATAAATTTTAAAACTATTAATAAACTTGTTAAGGATAACCTTGTGAAAGGTTTACCTATAAAACGTTTTGAAAATGACCAAACTTGTGTTGCTTGCCTTAAGGGAAAAGAACACAAAGCCTCCTGTAAGTCTAAAATTTAGAACTCTATTACTCAGCCTTTATTCATGTTGCATAGGGGACCTTTTTGGACCCAACTTTTGTGAGCAACTTAATGAATAAGAATATTGTCTAGTTTCACTAATGCTTTAGCAGATTTAACTTGGTTTTCTTTGTAGCATACTTAAGATGAAACTAGTGACATTCTTAAGAGCTTACAACGTCAGATAGAAAATCTATTGATAAGAAAAGTAAAGATAATCAGATGTGACAATGAATAAGAGTCAAAAATAGATTTTATGAGTGAGTTTTGTGAAAAGAAAGCATGAAAGGAAATTTAAGTGTAGCTAGAACTCCTCAAGCAAAATGGTGTTTGCTGAGAGGAAGAAATAGGACACATAATTGAGGCTGCTAGAACCATGTAAGCAGACTCTAAGTTACACTACTACATTTTGGGGCTGAAGCATTAATACTGCTTGCTATGTACAGAATAGGGTATTAGTAGTCAAGTCTCATAACAAGACCCTTTATGAACTCTTTAGAGGTAGAACACCTTCTCTAAGCTTTATGAGACCATTTGGGTGTCATGTTACCATTCTTAATACCTTAGATCATTTAGGCAAGTTTGATGGATTCTTTGTTGGATACTCATTAAATAGTAAGGCTTTTAGAGTATACAACATTAGAACTATGAAAGTAGAAGAAAACATGCAATGTTTAGTTCATGGAGGATAAGCCTGTTATTACAGTTGATGGACAAAAGTGCTGTTTAATATTGATTTTCTAAACAAAACATGAATTTATGTGGGCCAGTATGTTGCAGGTACCAAACTCTAATGAGTATGTAGGTACAAAAAAAGTATTGGTGCAGGTACATTCTAGCAAGGAGCCATGATCTAGCCAAGACTACATCTTGATGCCACTGTGGAAATATGGTTCACTATTTGATTCTTCTCTAAATAATACTAGCAATGATGAACCACAACCTTCTAGTGATGCTGGAAAGAAGGATGATGAAAGTGGAATTGATGATCAAGAGAAGCCTAAGACATTCACCCAAATGTTAAACGTGTTGGGCCCAAATATTAATACTGCCAGTATTAATACTGGTAGTATAAATATTAATACTACTAGTCCACCAGTTACTACTGCTCCACTTGAAGCTACATATGCTGATTTCTTTAGTGATGAAACAGAATTAGATATGAGCAACATTACTAACACATATCTAGTTCCTACTGCTCCAAATACAAGAATCCATAAAGATCATTCACTTGATCATGTGATTGGAGATATGCAGTCTGGTGTACAAACAAGGAGAATGACAAGGTCTACAAATTGACAAGGTTTTTAAGTGCAGTTTATGAAGGGAAACTCATGAAGACATTCAAAATTGTTTGTTTCTTGTTTCTATCACAAGTAGAACCCAAAAAGTGATTCAAGCTTTGACAGAATCCAAGCTGGATAGAATAAATGCGGGATGATCTTCTACAGATTTAAATTACAAAGGTTTGACATTGTATTTTACCATAAGGCAAGAGGGCCATTGGAACAAAATGGGTCTACAGGAACAAGAAAGATAAGAGAGGTATTGTGATTAGAAACAAGGCAAGGCTGGTTATACAGGGTTACACTCAAGAAAAGGGAATAGATTATGGTGAGGTTTTTGCTCTAGTTACTAGGATTGAAGAAATTAGGCTGTTCTTAACTTGTACCTCATTCAAAGATTTTGTTTTGTACCAGATGGATGTGAAGAGTGCATTTTTGTATGGCAAGATTGAAGAAGAAGTCTATGTCTATCAACCTCCAGGGTTTGAAGATCCAGAGTTCCCTGACAAAGTTTATAAGGTAGAAAAAGCATTATATGGTCTACATCAAGCTCTTAGAGCTTGGTATGAGACTTTATCTATCTATTTATTGGACAATGGATTTCAAAGAGGTCAGATAGATAAGACTTTATTCATTAAAAGAGTCAAAGGTGATATTCTACTGGTACAAGTATATGTAGATGATATCATTTTTAGGTCTACAAGGAATGAGTTGTGTACTGAATTTGAGAAGATGATGCATAAGAAATTCCAAATGAGTTCTATGGGTGAGCTTACTTTCTTCTTAGGACTTTAAGTGACACAGAAAGATGATGGGATTTTCATCAGTCAAGATAAATATGTGGATGAAATTTTGAAGAAGTTTGGTTTTTTAACTATGAAGACAACAAGTACACCTATGGAGACTTCAAAGCCATTGCTCAAGGATTCAGAAGCTGAAGATGTTGATGTTCACTTATATAGATCAATGATTGGATCATTTATGTATCTAACAGCTTCTAGGCCTGATATAATGTTTGCTGTATGTGCTTGTGCAAGATTTCAAGTCAAACCTAAAGTTTCACATCTTCATGCTATGAAGAGAATCTTTAGATACTTGAAAGGTCAACCTAAATTTGGCCTTTGGTATCCTAAGGACTCACCATTTGACTTGGAAGCTTATTTTGATAGTGACTATGCTGGTGCATGTTTGGACAGGAAATCCACAATAGGAGGTTGTCAATTTCTTGGGAGTAGATTGATCTCATGGCAATGTAAGAAGCAAACTATAGTTGCCAACTCTACTACTGAAGAAGCATATGTAGCTGCATCTAGTTGTTGTAGACAGGTGTTATGGATCCAAAATCAATTGCTTGATTATGGATACAACTTTATGAACACCAAGATTATCATTGACAATGAAAGCACCATCTGCATAGTTAAGAATCCAGTGTTTCACTCAAAGACTAAGCACATTGAGATTAGACATCCCTTCATCAGAGATTCCAATGAGAAGAAGCTTATTCAAATGATTAAGATTCACACTGATCATAATGTTGCTGATTTACTCACAAAAGCTTTTGATGTTGGAAGATTTCAATATCTGATTACAAGTATTAGAATGCTTAACCTCTGAAACATTGATTGAGGGGAGGTTAATTATATTAATATGCAACAGAAATGATGCTTGAACTGGAATGGAACATAAGTTAATGATGAACTTCAAGTTAGTGTTGTTGGCCTAAATTACTTTTGGTAAGTATAATTACTACTGCTGTTATAATTAATACTGTGAGATTTGAGAGAAAGCAAAAATAGATAGAGAGAAAAAGTGAGCTTAAAAGAATAGAGAGATGTGTAAACCAAAAACAAAAACATTGTTTAAGTGAGAAAAAGAAATGAGAGATGTAGTGAGTTCAAAAACAGAAAGAGAGATTTGTGAAATAAAAACAGAAAGAGTGATTCAGTGAGCAAAAGAATTAAGAGATACAGTGAGCTTAAAAATAGAAAGAGAGCTTGTGAGAATTAACATTGATGATTAAAATGTCTTTTGGAACAGAATTGAGGTTAAAACAGGTACCTCAAAAGTTAATACTGCTAGGCTAAACTTAGTACTGCTGAGCATTATTTAGTACTGTTAGTCTAAACTTAGTACTGCTAGGCATTACTTAGTACTGTTAGGCTAAACTTAGTACTGCTAGGCTACCGTTAATACTGTTCGGAGCATAACAAATTTTCCTTAATTAAATATAGCCGTTGAGATATTTCCGCCAACAACTTCGCTTATAGGTTTCCTTAAATTGGATGATCCTTGATCTTTCTTTCACTCATAAGATTTTCTCAAGATAAAGAATTAAGTTTATTCAGTCGGTCTAATCAAAACCTTAAGTGCTCTCTATATAATCTCAATTGCTTTTGTCCAACACATATACTATCATAAATGAATCTATCCCAGACCTTAATCAAACTTTTCTTAATCAACAATGGCGAATTTAGAATTCTGCGACAAACACAACATGGTTGCTTATCTAAAGAAACCATCTAGGAGTGAAGGATTCCAAGAGATAGTAGTTTTTATCAATGGTAGTTATATAAGGTATGCTCTTACTAAGAATCCTACTATCTATGTTTCTCTCATCGTAACGTTTTGGCAACTGCTACGACAGAACCGTTGATAATGGAGAACAAGAAATAAAGCCACAGTTATGGCAAATGAATTCACTTTATTGAAGAATCTATTAGGAGACATCTCCAATTAGCTGATGTAGATGGTATTAGTGTTTTGTCAACTACTGAAATTTTTGATCAACTCTCATTGATGGGGTATGTTTTAACTGATGATAAACTGACTTTTAATAAAGGTAAATTTTCCCCTCAGTGGAGATTTTTGATCCATACCATCCTACACTGTCTTAGCCCTAAGAAAACTTCTTGGGAACAATTTAGTAGCAATATAGAAACTGCTATTATTTGCTTGGCCACAAATAGAACTTTTAACTTTTCTAAATTGATTTTCAATGGTATGGTGAAAAACTTGGATAGTAAATATAAAATTTTAATGTATCCAAGATTTATTCAAATATTTTTAGAAAAGAACAAAAGATTCCTTAATCCCCACAACAAAAAATATATTGCTCCTAATTTAACTCCAAAACTTTTTAGCAATATGAAAGAGGTTTTTCTAGGGAACACACACCTTTGTTTCTAAGTATGCTTGCAATTCAAGCAGAAGAGGGTGAAGGTTCAGGACATCCCTCTGAACCCCAACCACCACCTTCTACTGCTCAACCTACTCATGAAGAACCAATTCCTAATGTTGTATCATCATTACACTAAAAGACTCAAACACCTAGACAAGCCTTAAACAAGGTCACTGAGTTACCTCAAACTAGTGAGCCTATACCCAATGTACCAGATGAGGCTGTCTATGAGGAGTGGGATGACAGAGTGGAAAGGGCTACCAATATTGCTACTAGCTTAGATGCAGAGCAGGCTAGTGGTAACATTAATAAGACCCAATCCACGGCAATACCTAATGTGCCTCTTCCTTAGGGAATTGGTGCAAGTGGTAGTCCCAGGTGCCAAGAAGCCATGGGGGTTCCATTGCTCAGACTAGGTCTAAGAGGGTACCTACACCGCCCTGTGATTCACCTCTCCCAATATTTCACACACTTGGAACTGACGAGGGCAGTATGACACTACAAGAATTGACGGCTTTAAGTACAACTTTGTCTAAGAAAGTGGAAAGCTTGGAGGCAGATTTGAAGCAAACTAAGCAAGTATATGGTGCTGCTTATACCAAGCTTAACATGAAGGTGAAAAAGTTAAAAAAAGACTATCAAGACAAGCCATTCTAGAAGGAGAGCCAAAATTGTTGTTTCAGATGATGAAGAGGATTCAGAGGATTCTTCCAAACAAGGGAGGATGATAGAAGAAATTGATCAAGATGCAAGAGTTACTTTGGTTACTCCTACACAGGGAGAAGATCAACCTGAAGATTAGTTAGGAGTTCTTAGTGCAACTAAAGTTCTTGCAGATGCAGCTAAAACAAATGTTCACACTTATACTAGAAGAAGAATGGCAGTTAGTACTGGTACTGCTAGTGGAATTAGTATTGCTGGTGCATCAATACCAGTTAGTACTGCTGGTATGATTCAAGAGGTTAACATCAGTATTCCTTCACCAGTTGTAGTCAAAGATAAAGGTAAAGGTAAAATGGAGGAATCTAAGGATGATCAGACTAAGAGAACTAAATTACAGCAAGAACAAGAGAGGCTTAGTTATGAAGTAGCAGTGAGACTGCAAGAGGAACTGGATGAAGAAGAAAGACAAAGGATGGCTAGAGTTCATGAAGCAGCTCAATCTTTTACTAAGGAAGAATGGGAAAACATTAGAGTAAGAGTTGAAGCTAATGAAGAGCTATCTAAGAGACTACAAGCAGAGGAAATGAACAAGTACAGTGAAGTTGATCAAGCAAAGATGCTTGTAGATCTTATTAATCAGAGAAAGAAATATTTTACTGCACAGAAAGCTGAAGCAAAGAGGAACAAGCCCATGACACAAGCTGAACAGAGGAATTATATGATTAATTACATCAAGCACATAGGAAGTCATATACTGCAGCAGTTGAAAAGATATTCTTTTGATGAGATCAAGGAATTATTTGAAACTACAATGAAGAATGTCAACACTTTTGTACCCATGGAGACTGAAGATAAAGGAAGAGCATTAGAGTTAGCAACTGGAAGTTCACAAGCAATAATTATTGATTCTGCATAAGTTGGAAGTTCTAAAAGGGTTGCAGAAGCAAAACTTGATCATGAAGGTTCTAAGAGACAAAAGACTAATGAAGCTTCAAGATCAGTTCAAGAACAACCAGAAGAAGAGGAAAAAGAATTGTCACAAGAGGATTACCAACAAATGATGATGGTAGTTCCAGTGGAAGAAGTTTATGTTGAAGCCTTACAGGTCAAATATCCAATCATTGATTAGGAGGTTTACACTAAAGAATCTAGAAAATGTTGGAAGATCATCAGGGTTGGTAATCATACAGAAGCATATCAATTCTTTAGGGATATGTTGAAAATCTTTGACAGGGATGACTTGGTGATGCTATGGAATTTGGTTAAAGGAATATTCAGTTCAACAGAACCTATTGATGACAGAGAAAGAACATTATGGGTTGAATTGAAGAGGTTGTTTGAACCTAATACTAATGATGAACTATGGAAACTTCAGAGGTATATGCATGATCCATTGACATGGAGGTTATACGATACATGTGGTGTTCATCATGTGTCTACAGAGAGAGGAATAGATATTTTCATGCTGGTAGAGAAAGAATATCCATTGTTAAAAGGAGTTCTGACTTTGATGTTGGTTAACAAGCTGTTAGTAAAATAACATTCAGAGATGGAAAATGAGCTTCTAAGGAAAATCTTCATACAAGAAAACAGACCAAGACAATAAAGTGTTTTGAAGCATCCTCTTAGCACAGATGGTTTAATTCAGAGAAACTTATGATTGTGTAGATTTGGATGACAATCACAAGTTTAGGGGAGGATTGTTAGGAATTAAACTTAT
>BQNB010168113.1:0-11800 GCA_026074375.1 Tanacetum coccineum
AAAAAACAAACGAAACTTAAAAGTCTCTTGGTTGGTTTAGATAGTTGAAAATGGAGTATATATGACTTCTCTAACAAGTATGACCTTTTTTAAAACTTTTTTTAACAAAATAAATAAATAAAATAACTTTAAGAGTTAATTATATTAATCGTCTTTGTGGTTTACACACATTTTTACTATCGTCATAACACTTCATTACACACTTTTTTTACTATCGTCATAACACTTCAAAAATTATACTGCCCGACTTGATGTTTGTAACGAACTGATCATTTGACCAAACGACCGTCAATTTCTCTCGTTAACCCGATGCACGTGCCTCTCATGCGAGGGTAAACTTGTCTTTTTCAGTCACAATTAAATAAACTTATCTATACTATTATATAAAGCATTTACAATGTGGGTCCCATCAAAAATTAAGATAAGGAGGTGCAATCTTGACCATCCATCTTATTTTATAAAATCACATCATCAGCTAAATCTCACATGCAATCCCTCATCTAATATTCAATCGATTCCACGATGGTTCAACAAATGACTTTTTAGAATGTTCGTGCAGAAAGCTCCGGAAGCTAATTGTTAAAACATAGATAAAGTTAGGGTTTTTAATGCATTTTTTTTACGGTTTTTTTATAAATAGTCATATTTTTTTAAATGTATGTACAAGTGATTTTAGTATTTTGTGTTGTTTACTACAGAAAATCACCTGAATTTGTTTTTGTTTAAAATCAACCACGGTGTGATGCTTACACCAACACCTTCGTAGAATATGTTGATGGAATGGTATCGTAGATTGACTAGATTGATATTGACACATTTTTCATAAATCACGTTAATGATATGGTTACAATATTAGGTTATTAAGCTGATGTCATGTATTACCATTTTTGAGAGTCGCGATTGGCTTAGATTATGGTCTTCATCCTTTTGAGTGGTGATTATGATGTATCGGAGTCTTTTTTTTAAGGGTTTTTTGGGTAAATTTTATTACTCTAAAATATATTTAATTACACAGTAATATTTTGAAAACCGGGTTTCTAATTGATCTGGTCGAGTCACCGGGTTACCGGTTCAACCGGTTCGACCCGGTTTTAAAAAAATTAAAAAATAATAATATTTGCAATAATACAAAAAATTATACATATAAATCATGAATAAACCTTATATTGAGCCTAAAAATGATTTACTACCAAATATAAATGTGACAAATAAAATTACGTCGCAAATATATATATAAAAAACTTAGTTTATTTGTAAAAAAACATGAAAAAACCAAAACCCGAACGGGTCTCGCGAACCGGGTTACCCGAGTCACCTTAAACCCAGCGGGTCTAACCGGGTTTCGAAAATATAAACTCGGTTTAATTTGACCTTTTTTTTTTACCGGAACCTGTTCAACTGGTTAACCCGGTCGGGTCGAACCGGGTTTCAAAACATTGGTACAAAGGATGAGAGTGAATCCCACATCCCTGCCCGTTACATAAGCAAAACTACTTTTTTAACGGAAGGTACACAAAGTCACTAGATTACAAAAGAAACAAAAATTATTTTTTCCTACGACCCCGAACTCTGATATCCAAATTATCACATATATCTTGAATCTTGTCAGGAAGATTTTGAACTTCATACATATCATCATCGTGTGAGTCTTCATCAAAGTCACCATTCTCATAAGAATCCCTTTATTGTCTAGCAAACTTTTAGTACCAAAATCAACCCTTTCTAAAGCCATAGAACGAGCCATATCATTACCGACTGATTCAACCTCATCCTCACTATCATGATCACCCGGATAATTATTAGAGATTTAACGTCATCATCCCAAGAGTAACTTTCCCATCAATAAATAGCTTTTCAAGCTTCCTAATTTTATCAACTATAGGAGTAGTACTAGTACTACTTGTTTCAACATTCTAGAACGAGGAGCCACTAGAATTGGCCACGTTACTAGCCAAATTTGAAGTTCCCCCATTGGTACCCAACTTCCAATCATTTTCCACCGAATTAAACAAATTAAATAGGTTTGAATTACTAACCTCTTTAGTAGGCTTCACACCTTTCTTCTTATTACCGCTAGTGTTGGCAGTATGATTTTTATAAACAGGTCTATACTCTTTTGCTGGTTTTAATCCCACTTTCAGACCAACCAGAACACCTCTAGGAGCCTGACTAGGCTTCTTCAAGTTCTTTGCCACACCCAAGCCTGGATTCTTGGGACACTCCTCCTGAATATGACCAAAGACCTTACAACACGCACATCTAAGGTGTTTCCACTCATATTCAACACGAACAGTACACCTATAAAACCCCTCCCTAGTAATTTTAGGCATAGCCACCATAATAGTATCTTTCAACTCTACATCAGCCCAAAGCTCAACTATTGCTTTAGCATAGCTTGACCTTCCCTAAGCTTGCAAGCACACATCAGAAGTATAAGAGTCAAGCCTTAAAGGAGTACCAAGTTTCATAGCAATGGCACTCAAACCATTCTCGCTAAATGCTGTAATGGGGACACCATAAAATTTAACCCAAACCAGAACATTTCCAACATCTTCTTTCAATAAATTCACATCCGGGTTCCACTTTTTAAGAATAAGCGGATGATTGCGAATAAACCATGGACCATTCTCAAGCATTGCATTCAAACCATCCATAGAGCTAAATTAGAAAGAGAATAACCCGGTAGATGAGTTAAGCATTGATTTAACCAGGCCATATTTATCCCAAGTGTTCCTAACATAGTTAGAAACAATGGGGTAAGCCACTCGCTTTTCCAAAAAGAAACCATAAGCAGTATTCGCAAACCTTTCACTAATATCTCTAATAGACTCCATTCGCATAACTACATCAACCTCGTTTTCCCCGGTGTAAATAAAGTACAAAAATTTAAAACCTTCCTACGCTGTTCACCAGTATCATTAGCATACGAATACATACCAGGGGTATTAACAGTCAGAGTATATCTATGCGTAGGTAAGGGTGGATACGAACTCAAACCAGACGAAATAGGTCCTACCGTAGTACCAACAACATTCATGTTCTCCACATTACTAACAGAATATTAAATTCCACGCGCCTTAGATACATTCGGAAACGATTCTAACCCTGCATTCACAACATTAACATGCTTAGTTCCCTCAACTGACTTATCCGCTAACGAGACTTGCTTCTCCTTCACACCCCTCCCAACCCCACTCCCTTTCTGACTCAGAAACCCTCGCTCCATTCCTACAGTATTCACAACCACGCAACTAGTAGTACAATAAACTAGAAGAACATACACCTAATCTTCAATAACGCAAACCCTAGTTAGCTAGGACTGGAATTGAGTGCACAAAAACATAACCTGCCTTTAATTGAGTAGGAAATGTAATAACAAAAAAGACCGAGCAACAAGATTAGTAAACCAGAATAATATTGATCAATTAATATGAGCAAAACCAAAAAGCGATCAGAAAACCCTAATAAAAACATGATTCCCAACCTACAAAAAACCCTAAATCTAAATAAAGTATTGTTATAGTAGGATTAAGTGAAAAATGATTTGGAGTCAGAAAAATATATTATGGGTAATAAGGTCATCTTGGCATACATTGAACATGGAAGCACTATGATAGAAAGCATATTTAATACACCTAATAAGGGAGTTGTAGTAGAGGAACTTAGTGATTTTAGGCCTCCACAAGCTAGCAATAGTAGTGATGTAGATAGAAATTTGATACCTATGTATAGAAGGAACTTGACAAAAGAATGCGAAGAGATAACCTCTAATCCTTTTAACAATTGAGGTGATCATGTAGAAATTTTCTAAGGAAAATCTTAAGGGTTCTTATAGAGGTCTTTCATTGCACGTCTAGGTTTTATTTACTAAGGAAAACCACTATTGCTAGAAAAAGAGTATAAACCCTTTAATGATATTTACATGGTTTTTGGTTGCGAGTCTTTAAACAAGAGTAAAGAAGCGGCAGTTGAAGTAGAACCACAACATCAAAATGTAGTTGAGACTGATGGGGATACTAAGACAGAAGTTTAGAGTTAATGTAAATGTCTTCGGTCTAGACAGATCAAATAATGTACATACAAGTTTCTTTCATATCATGTCATGGATACACTAGTATCTAATCCTGATATTAACCATTAAGATTGATGTGCATCAAGAACCAAATCTGTTAGTACAAAATGTGGAAACCGTAGAGGGGGGTGAATATTTTTCCTTTAAAAAATTTAAGATCAAAGATTATGTTGATAAAAATATAATGCCTAAAAACATTACTAATATTTTTTCACATCTTTACGTTTTGATAATCACAAAATATAAAAACGTTCAACGTAAAATTAAACGTAAACAAGTAATTAGTAGTAAATTCTCATTTCAACAAATACATCACTTAAATGTATGAATAAATAAATGCTTAATGCATTTTATAATCAAACGAAATTTTTATTCAACCTTACACTTTTATAAAATATTGTAAACATTTTATAAACATTACAAAACATTTTTTACAATTAAAAGAAATATTTTATTCAAAATAAACATTTTGAAATTTAAATTTTTGAACCTAAAACGGCTAGAAAAGTTTCAGAAAATTCCCCCTACACAAAAGACAAACTGGAGAAGCTCTAGTCTTGGGCGGCCCCCTTAAATACATGGCCGGTCCCCTTAAAATTAAGGGGACCACCCACTTATTTAAGGGGACCGCCCCTAGGTAGACGCTCCCCCAATTTGTCATATAAATACTGGACTTTTCCCCATAATTTTTTCACCTTTTGCACTCATTCTTTCTGTTCTAAAATAGCCCACACATCTCATCAAAATCCTTTGATCATTTAATCATAAAGCTTTGTTTCCAAGTGATCCAAGCTCAATTCCTCAAGTGCAAGAGAAGAATACTTCCATCCTCAAGTGAAGAAGTATTACACCTTTGTGTGTTGTTGCAATCTTATTGCATCCATATCATAACTTGTAAATCTTTGTATATCCTGTATTTATGTGTAGTAGCTAGATCTTGGCGATCTTTGTAAGTATAGATAGATCGTGGTAATCTTACCAAGTAGTGTTAAATAGTTGTGGCATAAGTAGTGTGAGGAAGTCTTGAAGTTGTGAAGTTGTGAAGTCGTGAAGTTGTGTTATGATAGATTGGTTCTAGCTAAGATTAGAACTTGACATTTAGCTTTGTGTCGTAAATCGGTGTAAGCAACGTTATGTACGGTTTTCTCCGCCATAAGGGAGCTTGTTGACATAGTGAAGAAAACTCTCGAGTTAGGTGCTCGGAGAGTGGAGTAGGGCGAAGAGGTGCTTCGTTACCGAACCACTATAAATCCTCCCGTTGTGGTTTGATTGTTCTTACTCTTATCTCTTGTCTTACATTATCTTCTCATACAATCATATCAATTGTTTAGATAAATATATTGTTCATATTGTGCAAGTTTTGAGTTCATATAAATTCAAATCTAGAATTTTTTTACAAACACTTCAAAACCTTTAATTAAAAAGCGGTAAAATATTCAACCCCCCTTCTAGTTTTCAGAATTGGTATCAGAGCCACGCTAAACAAGATTTTTAAAATAAATTGTATTTTAAAACTTGAATCGATCTATGGAATCAGAAAAATATTTAGAAGGACAATCTATGCAAAGACCACTACTATTTGAAAGTGATGGATTTATTTATTGGAAAAATAAATTTGAAACTTATGTGAAGTCAAAAGATCTAAATTTTTGGCATGTTATTACCGATGGTGATTTTCCTCCTATTCAAAATAATCCCGAAACTAAAAAGGATGAAGTTATACCTTTTCATAAACAAAATAATGATCTTAAAAAGAAACTTGCAAAAAATAATGAAGCTAAAATGGTAATTTATAATGCTTTGCCACGTAAAGAATACGAAAGAATTTTTATGTGTCAAACCGCAAAAGAAATTTAGGATACTTTGCTAATCACACATCAAGGTAATAATCAAGTCAAAGCTAACAAAATAGATCTTCTTGTTCAACAATATGAACAATTTATGATTCCGGAAGAGGAATCAATAGATAACCTTATCACAGCTGAAGTCCCTGTCATCTATATGCATCAGTTCTGGGCTATCGTCGTCAAAACACAAATCATCTATTCAATTCAAAAGATTAACAATAAAAGGTTTCTGTGATTGTTGAAGTGTTTAAGATTATTCTTTAACATATGTCCTAAGGGTTGGGGTAAGCAATTGATGAACTACCTACTGAAGAGGAAGCTCTATCATTCATCCGTGAACTTGGTCATACTGGAGAAATCAAGTACATCACAGATGTTATTATTGATCATCTACACCAATTATGGAGAACCTTTGCATCCATCATCAACAAGTGTCTTCGTGGCAAGGTATCTGGTCTTGATAAGATTCAACTCTAAAGAGTACAAATCCTATGGGGAATGTACTACAAGAAGAATCTAGATTTTGTGGCTTTAATCTGGGAGGACTTGGCTTACCATATTGATAACATAGATTCGAAGAAACAAAATAAGATGTTCTATCCTAGATTCACAAAGATAATCATTCATCACTTTCTTGAAAAAGATAAGTCTATCTCAATGAGAAACAGAATGTTCATGCACATTGCTAGGGGATGACAACTTACTGGGTACAATGAGATTTGTCTCTAGACATGCAGACACTCAAGTATATGGTACAATCCTTCCCCAAGCAATGACGAATCAAGCCCTGCTAGACTCTGTTACCTACAAGACTTATTATGCAATCGCTTTAGGAGCTGAACCCTCAATATCAAGGAAAAGTCAAAAGAAATTAGATTAAGCCATCTCATCTGAGGAATCTCCTTCCAAGAAGAAGTCTGCTAAAGCTAAGAAAGTTGCTGCTCCCAAACCTAAACCTACTAAGAAGAAGACACTGGTTAAGGCTGAAAAAGGCAAGGGTCTAAATGTTCTCTCGGAAGTAGCTCTTTCTGAAGCTGCTCAACTTAAGGAGGTTACCAAAAGAAGCAAGAAAGATTTCCACATTTCTCATGCAAGTGGCTCAAGTGATGGAACTGATTTTAAATCAGGGGTTCCTGATGAGCAACATTGCAAGACTTCAGGTACAGATGAAAGAACTGGTATTAAACCAGGGATTCCCGATGTACCCAAATATGATTCTGAAAGTGAGAAAGAGTATTGGGGTAACAGTGGAGAAGAAGATAATGATGATGAAAACGATTCTAAAGATGAAAGTGATAATGGTGATAATGAAGATGATGGTGATGATGATGAAGACGGTAATAATGATGATAAACAAGAAGATGATGACAATAATAATGATGAAGAAGTGGCTGATAGTGATAGATCCGAGTCAGACAGAATTGAGATTCTGGTTCTTAATCAGTCTACCATAGAATACTATAAAGAAGAAGAAGAAAAGGATGATGATGAAGAAAAGATGGATGATGAGGTCACCAAGGAACTGTATGATGATGTAAATGTGAATTTTGGAAATAGAGATACTGAGATGACCGATGCTGATCAAGGTGGCTCAGAACAACAAAATGTTTCTCAAGAATTAGGGTTTGAGCAAGTAGAGGAAGACGCTCATGTGACACTTACTCTGATCCTTGACATACAAAAGGCTGATGAACCTGTACAAAGTTCTTCTGTCTCCTCCGACTTTACAAGCAAGCTCCTAAATCTTCAGAATGCTTCTCCAGCTGACAATGAGATTGCTTCATTGACGGAAACCTCAGCTCGTCATGCAATGGCAGTTCCTGAAATCACATCCGTCTTAACTAAATAATTCCTCAACTACCTTCGTTCTTCAATCCTCTTCCACAACAAGCAACACCAACTCCAACACCAACAACTTCTGAAGCTACAACCTTATTTCCTTCACTTCTGGATTTCTCATATGTATTCAAGTTTAATAACAGAGTCACCAACTTGGAAAAAGATTTGTCAGAGATAAAGCAAGTTGACCAGTATGCTCAAGCTCTCTCCTCCATTCCTGCTATAGTTAATCATTACATTAATAACAAACTTAGAGATGCTATAAACAAAGTCATTCAAGCACATAATTTAGACTGCAGACAAGAAGCTCAGGATAAGAAAAATAAGTACATAAGACTCGTTGACACATCAATAAGAACTATTATTAAAGAAGAAGTTACAACTCAACTTCCTCAAATTCTTCCTTAAGCAGTCTACGACTTTGCAACTCCTGTGATTAAGAAGAATGTTGCAGAATCACTAGATGCTACAATCTTGAAAAGGTCTTCATCTCAACCACAGTCTACGTATGAGGCGGCTGCAGCACTCTTCGAGTTTGAACTTACAAAGATACTTATAGACAAGATGGAGAAGAACAAGTCATATAATAAAGCTGACCATAAAAGGGAACTTTATGATGCTCTAGTCAAATCTTATCAATCTGACAAAGAACTATTTGATACATATGGTGAAGTCTTTACATTGAAGAGGAGTCAAGATGACAGAGACAAAGATCAAAACCCCTCCGCTGGATCAGACCGAGAGACAAAACGAAGGAAGTTAAGCAATGAAGCTGAGTTATCCAAAGATTCAAGGTCAAAGGAAAAGAAGTATTCAAGCACCTCTAAAGACACCTCCCACTCTCAACAGAAGCCTTCTGGCAAGTCTGCCCATGCAGAGGAGCCAATCCATACAGTTGATGACTCAAGAGTGCAACAGGATTAAGAGTTTGACACATGTAACAATGATGAACAACCCGCTGACAAGGAGGTGTCCAAGGATGATTGGTTCAAGAAACCTGAACGACCTCTAACTCCTGATTTTGATTGGAATAAGAGATAACATGTTGACTTCTAACCTCCTCAGACCTGGATTAGTCAAGTTTCTCATGCTAAAGAACCTTGTACTTCATTCAATGAGCTCATGGATACCTCATTCGACTTTACTGCATTTGTCCTGAATCGGCTCAACATTAAAAATTTGACTTAAGAAATTCTAGTTGGACCGGCATTCGAGCTACTCAAAGGCACCTGGAAAAGTCTTATAGAATTAGAGTATCATCTTGAAGAATGTTCCAAGGTCACAACTAAACAACTCGACTGGGTTAACCCTGAAGATAAACCATATTCGTTCGATCTCAACAAACTTCTCCCGTTGATTCAAGATCATCAAGGCCGTCAAGTTATCCCTCAGGATTTCTTCATCAACAACGACCTGGAATATCTAAAAGGTGGAGATTAAGGTAGACGGTACTCAACTTCAATTACGAAGACAAAGGCCGCTACATATGAGATCAAATGGATTGAAGACTTGGTTCAAAATTTGTGGAGTCCCGTAACGGTGAAATATAATAAAAATGCCTACTGGGGTACTTCACACTAGGGTCCCAAATGTCAATATTTTTACGGGTTTGCTACCAACAAGTCTCGTCAAAGGATGTCTACTCCAGGAAAAGAATCATTGCGGTTACCAGACTTACGATTATGAAGAAGTATGACTACGATCACTTGGAAGAGATTGAAGTTCGTCGAGATGATCAGAAGCTGTACAAGTTTAGAGAAGGTGATTTCCCACGACTTCGCCTACAAGACATAGAAGACATGTTACTTTTACTTGTTCAACAAAAACTAACCAATCTCACAATCGACGAACGTTATGACTTGAATATGGCATTACGTATGTTCACCAGACGGATTGTCATTCAAAGGCGGGTGGAAGATTATCAATTAGGTGTCAAAAGTTACCAAAATAAGCTCAACCTTACCAAGCCAGACACACTCAGGTCAAATCTCAGGAACAAGACCACATCCACTGCATATTCAGACCCTAAAGGAGTGATATACAAGGAACAAAACAACAGAAACAGATTGATACATGCTGATGAACTCCATAAATTCAGTGATGGCACGCTCAATGATGTTCGGACTGCTCTTCATGATATTGCTAAGGGAATAAGGATGGAATATCTGCCAAAGAGAAAATGGAGTGGATTAGACAAACCAAGGGCTCGGGTTATGGTTTAGGATATCGACAAGCAGCTTTATGAGAGGAGGTTGATGCAGAATTTAGAGAAGTTTGTTGGTGGAAGAGAATACGGGAAAGACCTCAGGCTGCTTGAACGGATAATATGACTTTGTCATATTGTGTCCCTCTCCATATAAGGTCAATTTATCGTATTTTATAAATTTGTGAATATGTACATATGTAGTGTAAGGCTATAATTAGGCATAAATATAGTATTTGGTGTGAATTTTCAAGAATTTTCAAGAATTTTTTAAAAATTTCATATTAACGCACTCAAATACCATATTAATCCGTCATAATTTGAGGAGGAGCATCAAAATGTTCTAATAATCGGCTTGTTAATAATTAGATATTTTTTTCCTAAAACCATGAATATTTGAATCAATTGATATCCAAAATATCAAGAGATTTGACATTTTTGATAAGGGGAGAAAATGTGATTAAAATATATGGCTAAAGATGTGAATTTTAAGATCTCTAGTGTACGCTAACCCATATATGTGCTAAACTCTTTCGATTAATCGATGCATATATAAAGGGGAAGAAAATGGTTATGTGTTGGCTAAAATGTGGAAGTACCAAAGACTGACCATTTAAATTACTATATTAAAGTTATAAGGTGGTTAAGTTTAGGTATTTATTCCCATGATCCAGCCAGAACTAGAGGGATCTACCCAGGGATATCCCACTAGATAGTGTAGAAGTCCTTAGGTATGAAAAAAGAAGTAAAGTGAGCTTAAAGGAAAAGTGCCAACTAAGATAGAGCTAGTACTAGAACAAACCCAACAAGGTACTAGTTATGAAGTCTCGATAAGCACTGAAGGGGTTGAAAAATTAAAAAGAAAAGTTAAGATAAAAGGTGGAAAGAAAGAAGCCCTCCTTACACTTAGGTAGAAACCAGGTCAATACATCTGCTGTCAAGAATCAAAAAGATGATTGCTGACATTGAAGACTGACATCATGGACCCAGTGATGTAATGCACAACCCTCTCTAGCCACTTAGAATCTCTCAAAAGATTTGTGTTTCATTTCTCACGGAGATCACACGCATTTTTATCAGCTTTCTCACTCCGAGTTAGTTGGTATTGAAAAGGTGGCAGTCTGCTCCAACCTCCGATCACTAAAACCAAAGTGCACCATTGAGTCTAGAGCCAAGAGATCATCCATAAATCTCATTAGGATACTATCCAAATGTATTTGTTGCTCACACATTGTGAAAACAAGTAATAATGTAAGAGTCCTACACATCATCCTTGTGATTTTGCCAGAACATCAGAGTGACTCTTAAATTTGTCACAGTGAAGATGGAAATCCTGCTTGAGCCAACATCAAACAAGCTCTTAGTAGGTGACTTGTGAGATCCTACACGGATCAAACTTGTGATACTGGATATCGATTCGGTCCAGCTTATGAATTGATGAATGAATTTTGAAAAAGGTAAAACTGTTAGTGTGACATAAAAACCATTTGCATCTTGACACACCAAGTGATTTTCTAAATCAATTTTCAATCTTATATCCATGGGAAGCCTCACAAGGGTATCTGGGCATAGGAAAGCTGAACACGAATTGACGGCTTAATCGGGAAGATAGTAACTTACCGGTTCACTGTTACCGTGTTGTCTACTTTGAGATGCTCTGGTAATGAGAACGGTTAGTGCAGCTGCGAAACCATGTCAAAGAGATTCTTCAGAATTCTACCTGATCACAGGCAATATTTATACTGAGTAACAGGGAATCGTGGTTGTTACAACCGTATTCGACGAAGTGACAAAGCTACTTTCGTCCATATATGTTGTTTATCACTAACCCATTTATGC
>BQNB010168116.1:0-13922 GCA_026074375.1 Tanacetum coccineum
CTCTCTAGAACGATCAAATACACAACAACAGAAACAACACATCAATCGATCATCAATAGATCAACAATCGATCATCTCGTTCTCCGGTTCATTAACATCAGGTTAAACATCAGATCTGTTGTTATGTTACTATTTTTTAGCTTATTTGATGTGAATAAGCTTATGAATCATCATCATCTGAATTTACAAGCTTATAAATCAGATTATTTGACGAATTATATGAATTTACTGTGTTGCATTATAAGCTAACATATTAGGTGATTGATGTCTTAATTTATAAGCTTATAAATCACCTTATTTGACGAATGATATGAATTTTATTGTGTTGAATTATATGCTAACTTATTAGATGATTGATGTGAATAAGCTTATGAATTATCATTATCTGGATTTATTGTATAGAATTATAAGCTAGCTTATTAGCTTATTTTGATGAATTATCAGGTTTTTGGATTCTATTCAATCAAGTGAGCAAAGTAGTGTTTCACAAAATTTTCTAGAATAGTTTATTTGTTAGTGTTAATAAGCATTAATAAGTTAACTTGGTGTTTGATTGAATTAAGTTACCAATATAAGCTGAATAATCAAATTTTAAGTTGATATGAAATATATTGTTAGGTTTATGAAAAAGACTCGGTCACCCCGTATATTGACTAGAATAGCATAGCTCGTAGTTTAAATGTAAGCGTATGACTCATGGTATTGGGCCGGTTCTTTTACCCACTTTAAGCTCATAACATAGCCCATTAGGGCATCTAAACTCTTGTATAAAAGCCTCTTTCCAGCCATGGAAAGAGGTTGGTTGTTCATTTTATAAAACACACACATAAGGTGTAGTTTCTCTTACTAGAACTCACTTTCTCTCTCTATAAATTCGGCCAACCCCTAGATCATTGATTGAGTTATGATATCCAATATACTTCAATTGGTATCAGAGCTCAATCAATGATCTAGGGGTTGGCCGAAAGTCTAAAGGTCCAAATACAGAATAAGATATCATGTGTCAATAAGGATCATGTAAAACCAAAAGTTCTTGCACCAGGAAAGTATGCTATAGATGTTGAACCTATTCCCTCTCGCAATAGGAACAATAGAGAAGTGTATCTAGTTTATCTCAAACACCTTAAGGAAAGTGTAGGAACCCTTCGCGAGATCATAGAGGAAGCAAAGGTTGAAAGACCATTAGATAGCTCAATTGCATCAGCTTGCCGTTACACCAAACACTCTCAGGAATTGTTAGAATATATGATTGGCACTTGTCTAAAAGCCCTAAATACACGAGATAACAAGCATGCTTCTACCTCTTTACCTAAGAAAAAGCAAGTCACTTTTGAGGAACAATGTGCAATGTCAAAAAGTAACACACACAAACCTGTAGAGCAACTAAACTGTCAAAAGACTAATGTCCATATGCCTCCTTCTACAGGAGTAAACAGTTGCACTGACGCTAGCAGATCACAGCCTAGGAGCAATACCAAGAAAAATAGGATCTTGCCGGCTAAGAGTGTCAACATGAAGAAAGTAGAAGAACACCCTAGGACAATTAAGTCTAGTCTGAAAACCACGAATCGTGTTGATTCTAGTATTAGCTCTAAGCATACTGTAATTAATTCGAATTCTCATTCTGTTTGCCAAACATGTAACAAATGCTTAATTTCTGCAAATCATGATATGTGTGTGGTTACTTATTTGCACTCTGTGAATGCATCCCCCTCTGCTAAAAATGTTGTGCGTAAAGTTACGCAAGTTTGGAAACCTAAGCAAGTCAAGAAAGTATGGAAACCAACAGGCAACATACTTACCACTGTAGGTTATCAATGGATGCCCACAGGAAGAACATTCACTTTAGGAGAACAGTTCCCTTTAACTAGGCTCACTAAACCTAACAAAGTGTCAGCGATTGCTTATGCTAACCCGAGGGAACCCAACCACAATTGGGGATCCAACTTTCCAAACTCTCCATCTTCGTCTGTTTTCAAATGCAGGTCGTACATATCGTCCTTTGGTATTTGGACTCGGGCTGTTCAAAACATATGATAGGGGATCGCTCGCGGCTCAAGAATTTTGTAAAAAAGTTCATCAGACCGGTTTAGATTCGTAAGACCACATTGGTTTCTATCATGGGTAATGGAGACTACGTTATTGTGAAAGTGTGAATCTCCAGGGTATACTATGTGGAAAGGACTAGGACACAACAGTTCTCCTGTCAGAGAAATTTTGTAACTCTGATCTAGAATTTGGCCCTTCAGGAAGCATTTCTTGCTTACCGTTCGAGATACGGATGGTGTTGAATTATTAAAGGTTCCGGGTTCTAATTTGTATAACTATCGATTGAAGACAAGTTGAAGTCCTCTCCTTCTTTGCTTGTTGTCTAAGCCTCCAATAACAAATCAAGGTTGTGGCATCGGCGTTAAACCACTGAACTTCGGTACCATCAATGTCCTGCAAGAAAAGAATTTAGTACGGGCTTACCTGATTGAAAGTTTGAGAAAGATCATCTTTGCTCGCGTGTCAACTAGGAAAGAGCAAAAAACATACCCACAAACCCAAAACTGAAAACACCAAGTGGAAGTTCTTAATACCCTTCATTATGGATTTATGTGGACCGATGCAGTTCAAACAATTAACTGAAAGAAATCCATCTTATTATTGAGTTGAATGATTATTCGCGGTTTTACTTGTTAAGTTCCTAGATCGAAAAAGATGAGACCCCAAGGTTGTCATCAAATTTCTAAAGCAAATACAAGTCGGTCTCAACAAAACTGTTAGAAACATCCGTACCGATAATGGCACAGAATTTGCCAATAAAGATTTGAGTGATTATTATGAACGTGTCGGCATTTTTCACCAAAAGACAGTTTCAAGGACTCCACAGCACAATGGCGTTGTCGAAAGACAGAACCGTACTCTTGTTGAGGCTGCTAGGACAATGCTGATATTATTCCAAGACCCCGATGTTTTCCTATGGCAGAAGTTTGTGCCACTGCTGTACACCCAAAAACGATCCCTTAGTCACACACGTCACTGCAAAACCCAGATAGCTGGTGCATGACAAGAACCCTGATCATCCTTTTTTAAGAGTCTTTGGTGCCTTTGTTACCCTACAAATGACAGTCGAAGATCTTGGAAAATTACAACCAACAGCTGATATTGGAATATTTGTTGGTTATGCACCTAGCAGGAAAGGGTATAGAATCTACAACAAAAGAACCCGACGTATTATGGAAACTATTCACGTGCAATTTGATGAGCTGACTAAGCAAATGGCTCCTGTGCAACTCAATACAGGACCCGACTCGCTACTTTCTGACGCCTGAATAAATAATTCGGACTCGTACCAAATTCGGTTTCCGGAAGCACCTTTATGTACCACCCCCACAAGCTAAAGAACTAGAGATTTTATTCCAACCAATGTTCGATGAATACATGGAACCTCCTCGTGTTGAAAGACCGGTCTCTCCTGCTCTAGCAGTTTCAGTACCAGTCAATTCAGCCGGTACACCTTCATCTACTACCATTGATCAAGATGCACCTTCTCTAAGTCATTCACCGTCATCTTCGGCATTACAATCTCTAAGTTTACATCAAGGCGTTGCAGCTGATTCTACTCTCATGGAAGACAATCCCTTTGCTCCTGTTGACAATCATCCCTTCATAAACGTATTTGCTCCGGAACCTAGTTCTGAAGCATCATCATCTGGGGATCTTAGTTCAGCAGAATCTCCTTATGTCTCTCAAACACTTCATCATCTCGGGAAATGGAGCAAGGATCACCCGCTGGATAATATTATTGGCAATCCCTCTCGACCGGTATCCACCAGAAAACAACTGGCAACCGATGCCTTATGGTGCTTGTATAACTCTGTACTGTCAAAAGTCGAACCAAAGCAGAAAACAGGCAAACATATTCTTCTTGTTCAAATATATGTAGATGATATCATTTTTGCCTCGACCGACCCTAAAGCATGCGAAATATTTTCCTATGAGATGAGTTCTAAATTTCAAATGTCAATGATGGGGCAAATGTCTTTTTTCTTAGGCTTACAAGTTTCTTAAAATCCCGAAGGCATTTTCATTAATCAATCAAAATTTACTCTTGAAATATTAAAGAAATTTGGGATGGGTTCGTGTGACCCTGTTGATACACCCATGGTGGATCGACTCAAACTAGATGAGGACCCCTTAGGGATTCCAGTTGACCAGACTCAATTTTTTAGTATGGTCGACTCCCTAATGTATCTCATTGCCAGCAGACCTGACCTTGTATTCGATGTATGCATGTGTGCTAGGTATCAGGCTTCGCCTACTAAAAATCACCTTAAAGCACTTAAACGGGTCTTTTGGTATCTTAGAGGAACCATTAATTAGGGTCTTTGGTATCCGAAAGACACCGCTATGGCATTAACGGCCTATACAGATGCGGACCATGCAGGTTGTCAAGACACACGAAGAAGTACGTCAGGAAGTGCTTAGTTCCTTGGAGATAAATTAGTCAGCTGGTCATCAAAGAAACAGAAGAGCACTGCGATCTCAACTACAGAGGCAGAATACATTGCCATGTCTGGATGCTGTGCTCAGATACTTTGGATGAGATCACAGCTCACAGACTACGGCTTTGCCTTCAATAAAATTCCCTTGTATTGTGACAATCGCAGTGCCATTGCTCTATGCTGCAATAATGTCCAGCACTCCCGGTCCAAGCACATTGACATACGACACCATTTCATAAGAGAGCAGGTTGAGAAAGGCGTGGTTGAATTGTACTTCGTGTCGACGGATTATCAGCTCGCGGACATATTCACAAAAGCATTACCAAGAGAGCGGTTTGAATTTCTACTCCCGCGACTTGGTATGAAGAGTATGTCTCCGGAAACTCTTAAACGTCTTCAGGAAGGAGAAGAGGAGTAAAAGATGGTCTTCCTATATCCTATGTAAATATGTACATATTCAAAACCAAAAAGAAAATACAAAAATATAAAACCTATAAAAACCATAAAAATCAGAAAATAGAAAATACCAAAAATAGTTTTTCAAGACATGTCTTCCGTTTATCGATAACATTTACGGACCTAGAAATGTCATTCAATAATGACACGGGTCTTTAAATGAAGCTCGAACGGAAGTTCAAACTTTTCAAAACATGTCTTTATGGCTTACAGTTATTTCCGACTGCAACCCGGTTTTCAAAATAAGGAAAGCATGTCGCCAAAAAGATGGTTGTTCCTAACAAGGGGTGATTAAGTTCTCTCGGGCATGGATTACTTAATATCCATGCAACCTCGATCTAATGTACGCTTTAGTGCATTATTTCCTGATACGGAAGAGAAGTCTTCTGTCTATCCAAACAATTTTCCGTCTATGATTCTTCAAAAAATTATTTGCGTCTCACTTGGTGGAAAAGTGTTGTTTGAAAATTAATCGGGCTTGAATTTCTCAAAATTTGACACTCAATCAACGACTACAGCTCTTTCAATAGAAAACGGGTCATTGATTGAGGGGGAGAGTAGTTTTCAAATTTATGACATCTAACGGGCATTTTGATACTTAGTATAAATAAATGAGAAAGGTTTGGTAACTAACGGGGTTATGGTTTAAGGGGGAGTTAAACTTGTGTAACCCTTAGTAGCTATTAAACCTTAAATGCAAAGAAAGTAGTAAGTGAGGGGCCAAACCTGCCATTTATTGAAAGTTTGACCTAGGTATATATAGTCCTTTGCGTTTTGACTCGGTCAAAACACTTAAAAACTAGTCAAAATTTTCTTTTTCTCTCTCAAACAAAAAAAAACGCAACATTATTTTGCGATTTGCCTGAGTTGTGTTCACTTGTGTGATTTCTCGTTTAGGTAATGCTTGTCTCTTGTTCGTTATCATATATTCATGCTTTATCTATAACACCATGGTCTGAAATTCATTAAATTGCTTGTTTTTAGGACTGTTGTGCGAAATAATCATCCAAATCTTGGTAAGTGTTTGTTGATGCATTTTGGTTGCTGGGTTAGCATTAGAATTCATATAGGATGCCTATTTGATGTATTAATTGTTCCCCCAAACTCTTGTTTATAGTCCTTGTGATTTTCGAGTAAAAGTTTGACCTTTTGAGTCAAATCTCAATCGGATGATGTGTGAAATGGATGCTTGTTGATGTTAAATAGGTTAGTGAGGTTCATTGAATGTATAGTATTATCGAGTTAAGCCTTGGATGCGTTAGGTTGTAAGTTGAGATCTGCGAATACTAATGTTCTTTGGTTACGTTTTGCTTGAACGTTCTTGATTGCGTTTTGCTTGACCGTTCTTGATTGCGTTTTGCCATAATGTTCTAGATTGTGTTTTGCCTAAGTGTTCTTGATTGCATTTTGTATAAAGTGCTTGATTGCGTTTTGTGTGGAACCCCTCTGTTGCGTTTTGCCTTATACATGCCTTTGCGTTTTGCTTGATACATGCCCTTGCGTTTTGCCTAATATATGTCTTTGCGTTTTGCGGTTTAATATGCTCTTGCGTCTTGTTTGTAATATTGTGCAAACTAGGACAAAATGCAATCAATTGCGTTTTGTGATTAAAGACCCTCATTAGTTCAAATGTAGGACCCACCTTTTCAAAAAAAAATTAAAAATGTTGTGTTTTGATTATATTTGAATAAAATACTCTTGCGTTTTGCCAAATTGTGTTATGCCTGATTGATAGTTGCCTATTGCGTCTTGCCTTTGCGTTTTGTCTAATTTTTATTAAAATATCCTCTGCGTTTTGGGGTGTTGCGTTTTGTATGCATTACGTTTTGCCTATTGCGTTTTGAACATACTAATAAAATTGGTCTTTGTGTTTTGGCTTTTAAATGTTCTGCGTTTTGTGTGATATGTTCTCCCAGCTGCGTTTTGTCATGTCACCTGAGTTTTGGTCATTGTGTTTCGGTCACTGAGTTTTGTCTCCACTGTCATGAGTTGACTTCTGTTGACTTAAGTGTTGTACATCTCGGTTGACTATCACTTCAAATATGATCAATGTGTATATCTTGACTTAAACTTATTTCTATGTCTATCTAACCCTTGAGCATGTGCTCTTATCTAACATCACCTTTATGTATGTATGTCTTCGTTGATGTATGTGTGCAGTTATAATGGCTGATGCAAATATCAATGCTCCTGAGGTTCCAGTTGCTGCTGATTCTCCACCTACTCGTTCAGATGAGCAAATCTTGCCTCGTAACAAATAGGTTCCAGTGGGAAAAAGCAATTGTTTCTTGGATGTGGAAAGAACTCAAGCCAATCCCATATTCAAGATAGAAGTGGACATCTTGAAGAACACCAACTTCTTCAAAGCTTTCACCGCTTCCTCCACCATTCCATCCATTTACATCCAGCAGTTCTGGGACACCATCAGATTTGACAAAGGATACAGCTGTCAGCTGGATGAACAACGCTTCTATCTTACCAAAGCTACTCTAAGAGATGCACTTCAATTACCCCAAGACAACAACAATTTCACACATCCACCAAATGCTAACACTATAATCTCCTTTGTCAACGAACTGGGTTACCCAAATGTCGTCAGAACCTTATCTGGAGTCGTGAAAAATGACATGTATCAACCGTAGAGGGCACTCGCCACTATCATCAATCTTTGCCTTACAGGAAAAACTTTAGCATTTGAAAGACCAAGAGCTCCAGTGTTGCAGATCTTGTGGGTGTCAACAAGGCAAATATAGATTATGCTGAGAGGATATGGGAAGAATTTACTTAGTGTATCCACTCATTCATAGAAGACAAGATGAATCTGGCTCTTCATACGGAGGGAAAGAAGAAAGTTAATCCACTTGTGATTTCGGGTGTCCGTTTCACTAAGCTGATCATCAATCACCTCCAGAGCATACACAAGTTCCACAAAAGACCAGGTTCTCCACTCCACCTGCCTTATGAGGAGTCTGCTTTGGGATACCTGAAGTTCTCATTCAAGAACACCAAAAGAGTAAGGTTTGGGATGGCAATTCCGGATACGTGGCAAAGGTTGCTAAGTACCAGCGGTATCTCGCCGGAGAAGTTGTCAGTGACGATGAAGCACCGGCTCCCAAACCAGCAAAGGGGGCAAAACCAAAAACACCCAGGAAACCAAAACCGCAATCTACTTCATCTCAACCACCCAAACCCAAACCTGTACCTGCTAAGCCTCAGGAAAAGAAAAGAAAGCTGGCTATGGACGCCACTGAAGCACCATCTCCAGCCAAACGATTAAAAGCTGGTAAGGTGGTGAAGAAGCGAACTCTTAAGAGCTCTCAACAGTTGGTAGATGAGTTCGTAGATGAAGGTGTTCCGGCGGATGAACCCAGGTTTGAAGATGAAGAGGCTGATATTATGCAAAAGGTTATGGAAGAAAGCTTAAAGGATGCTTACCCAGCACCTCGGGGTCCACTTCCACCGGTGGTGATCAGAGAACCCGAACCTGGAAAATTTCAACCACTTCCAGAGGTACAGGGAAAGGGGAAAGAGAAAGTCGGTGAGGAACAAGCTGCTCAGGTTCTACTCAACCTTCAGACTCCAAAGAAAAAGAACCCTGCTGAACAGTTCATCTTTCAGAGGCGCACTCCTGCCACAGCAGAACCCTCTGGTCTCGTTGAAACTTCGTCACTGTATGCGGAACTGGGTCTAACTGTCAGTGAGACGGATTCTGATGAGGAAGTGTCTCCTGAGACGAATGCAGAAGCTCAAGAGGAAGGCCAGGGTGGAACAAACCCTGGTGATGCTGGCGTGTCTCAGACACCATCAAGTCATGTGGTTCACGCTGGACCAAACCTGGATCACATGGACTTGGGAATCGCTGAAGCCTCATCACAACCTAACACAGAGCAAATGGATGAAGAATTCACTGCCACGGCTTATCCAAAGGTTCAGGAGAATCTTAAACTCCCAACTGAAGGTGATGTGAGACTTGAGGATCCTGCAAGCTCAGCTGCAACCCTGTCTTCTCTGCAAAACCTCGACAAGGAAATTAGCTTCACCAATCAGTTCCTTGCGGAGAAGTCACAGGAAGACGAACCTAAAAAGACCAATACTAAAGCGGAAGTTCAATCTCTGGTCATGGTTCCCATAGATCAGGACACCTCATCAGTTCCTCTAATGACCACTCCGGTTATTGATCTCACTGTCTCTCAACCAGCCTCCACAATGGTTCAAGCTTCACTACCAACATCAACTGCAACAACAACAATAACAACAACAACTCTTCCACCACCTTTACCTCAACCACAATAAGGCATTTCAAACTTGATCATCATTCAGCGGATTGGTGAGCTGGAATGAAGTATAGCGGATCAGGTGGACGCAAATCAAGCCCTGGAGGAAAGGTTAGACAAGCAAGGGAACAAGATCTACCAATTGGAGACTCAAGACTTATCTAGAATGATCAGAGAGCAGACAATGGAATATATAAACAAGCAAGAGATTGACCAAAAAATCAAAGAAATAGTGAAAGAGGCTGTTACCGCATCAGTTCAGTATGCAATGAGAGCCCCTCTTCGTGCTCGCTTCAAGGATCTCCCTACTTCTGACATGAAGGAGATTATGCTTCAACGCATGCTTGAGGAGAATTATGACAAGGGCCACGAGGATCACCGGATGGCCTATGAAGCATTACAAAAATCTATTCTTTGTGATGAAAGTGAGCAATTTGATGCTGACAAGGCTGAGGAGCGTAAAAAGATGAAGAATAAGCAGTATTCATCGAAAACCCCACCTGGGTCACCTCCTCCACCACCTCCTCCTCCGCCACCGTCTGGTGCATTAGGGGCTTCCGGTATAACTGGAGCCTCTGATTCCGCTCAAGATCCTCTTCCACCACTACAGTCTCTAATAACCAATCCAGATGATCAGTCTCTAGGCTCAGCTACTCTAGGCTCGTCCAAGACAGCTGCTACTACTGCATATACATCCTGGACAACGACAACCTCCAGATTCGAGCCCTCTGCCTCTTCTATTCCTGAAGACGTATTTTTGCATGAAGAGTCAGACTTTGCAGCTCAGGATATGGTGTCTGATGATGAAGATATCGGCAGTAGGCACATTCCCAGAGTTACTTTGAATTAGGATTAGTTTAAACCTCTTTCCGAAGATGAAAGACCTGCGACTCCTGAACCTGCTTGGTCTATTCCCTCATCAAGTCTACATGTCCCCATCCACAACTGGGCATCTGCTATAGCCTCCAGCTACGTACCTCCACCGAAGAACTCTCTGCTTTCATAGACCGATGATATTGGAGTGTTTATTGATTGGTTCTGCAAGAAGCAAGGAATCACAGAGCTCACACCGGAACACTTGGAAGGTCCTGCCTATGAAGTTGTCAAAGCCTTCCATCCTGACGTGATTCATCTCCAATTTTAGATGGAGGAATGTCCCAAGCTTCTGACCAATCAAGTAGACGACAGACTTCTCAAGTATAACGTCAACAGACCACTCCTATTAGGTGGTCCTCCAGGTCATGTCACGATTCAGACAGAGTTCTTCTTCAACAGAGACTTGGATTATCTACGATTTGGCAGCAAGGGTGACAGACTTCTGTTGTCAATCACAAAGATGAAAGCTGCTTATTATCCTGATGTTGGGCTAGAACAAATGGTTCCAGATCAGATGTGGATCGAAGAAGAGTGCATGTATGACATTTCTGCAACTTATGATATCTCCCACCGGTGGTTCAAGAGACAGAAATTCTACATCGACCGACACTCAGCAGAAACCAACCGAAGAGCTATTGTCAGGACTCACATGAGAATCCTAAGTGTCGTCAGCATTGATGTCTTTTTGATTTACAGGTACGATTACATGAAACAGATAGTCCTTAGAAGAGCAAATGATCAAGAATATACTATTGCTGAAAACGACTTCAAGGATCTGTACCCGAGTGACTTTAAAGACTTGTACTTGCTGAATCTTCAAGGTCACCTGAACCACCTACCGCTAAAGGACAAGAAGATTCTCTCCTTTGCTGTCAACCTATGGATCAGGAATCTGGTTATCAGATAACGGGTAGAAGACTTCTAACTCGGCATTGAGAGTTACCAAACTCAGCTGAACCTGACCAAACCTCGCTAGGAAGCTACATGGCTCGAGTTCATGCACGACTACAAGATTCTTGACTCCCCACAAGCCGTGGTGTTCAGAGAAAAGTATGGAATGCAGATGATCATGCGCTTTAACGAAATCCACAAGTTCAGTGATGGGACTCTACAAAAAATTGATGAAGCTTTAGACTATCGGGTCAAGGAATTCAGAGTTAACAAAGTCAATCCTGGGTTGAATACCAGGTTCTGGACCACGAATGATGTGATCAAGAGCAAGCAGTTCATGTTTGCTATTCAGAAGAGGCTAAAGCTCAGAAGAATCTTCTGGAACTTGGAGAGCTTTGTTGGTGGAAGAATATGAGAAGGAGACTACAGACTTCTTCAGAGAACTGAATGATGACATCTTCTCTGTAACTTTTAGTACTTCTTGTGTGGTATAATTATAACATGTTGTTAATATTGTACATTATTAGTAGTGATTCGCAAGGTGACTCTAATAGACCCTCAGTTATTGAGGGGGAGCTGTTCTTTTATTAATATACACTTAATCGGACCACATTTTCTCCTAATTTTTCTAACTCATTTAAATCAATTGAGATCCAAACTCTCAACGAGTTTGAAATTTTTGATCGGGGGAGAGAATGTGATTTAAATATGCAAATCTGATAACAATGTGATCTTTTGAACTCATTAATATGCTCTTCCATATGTGCTAAACTCTTTTGAATATCGATGCACATATTGAGGGGGAGTAAATGGTGTATGATGGCAATTGTGGAAATACCAAAGACCGACCCTGTAATTAGTTCCCATGATCCCACCAGAGCCGGAGGGATCTACCTAGGGACAATCCACTAGTTAGTGTAGAAGTCCTTAGATATGATTACAAAAGGAGAAATGTGATATTAAGGGAATAGTGCAGACTGAGATGGAGCTAGTACTGGAACATACCGAACAAGGTACTAGTAATGAAGTCTCGGTAAGCACTGAAGGGGTTGAAGAATTAAAAAGAAATGTTAAGATAAAGGGTAAAAAGAAAGCATCCCTCCTTGAACATTAGGCAGAAATCGGGTCAATTCATATGCTGTCAGAATCACATGGTTGATTGCTGACATTGAAGACAAGTATCATGGACCCAGTGATACGATGTACAACCCTCCCTAGCCACACAAAATCTCTCAAAAGATTTATGTTTCAATTGTCACGGAGACTTAACATGTAATCTACTGACTTTCTTACTCTGAGTTAGTCAGTATTGAAAAGGTGGCAGTCAGCTCTGGCCTCCGCTCACTTAAAATCAAAACGCACTATTGAGTCTAGAGCCAAGAGATCATTAATTAATCTCGTTAGGACACAATTTAAATGTACTTGTTTCTCACACACTTTGAAAACAAGATATGTATAATTAGAGTCCTACGCATCATCCTTGTAATTTTGCTAGAACATCCGAGTGATACTTATGTATTCACAGTGAAGATGGAAATCCTGCTTGAGCCAACATCAAATAAGCTCTTGGTAGGTGACATGTGAGATCCACTATGGATTAAACTTGTGACAAATGGAAAGAAACGATGGTGCAATTCTTTATGAATCAAACTTGTTCAAGGCAGTAAATTGACGAATAGTTTTTGAAAAACCTTTCGATGTGCTCAACAACTGATTTTTGAGCACGTTGACTATGTATATCTTTCAAAACAAAAGTTTTTCTGATGAAATTTGATTCTGTGCTATAAAACACTCTTGATGTGTCACAAAAATACTTCCTCAAGTGATACGTCAATTGATTTTCAAATCAATTTTTCCCATAAATCGGTAAGACAGTAACTAACCGATTCACTCTTATCGTGTTATCTGCTTTGAGATGTTCCGATAAAGAGAACAGGCAAGTATGGTGATTCTGATGGTTGTACATTAGATGATCTGATACTTATACTGGAAATCCTGTTAAGGAGATTCTTCTTAAGAGGAATCTACCTGATCACAGGTCGGTCCTCACGGATCTGCAGGTTAATCTAACTAGACTCAGGCGAATGACAAAGCCATATTCGTCCACATGCTTTATTGTTAACTGTTTTATTATAGGTTCACATAAAGATGGAGATGGAGATACCTCGTTCTAGTGGAGTCAATTCACAACCCCATGCTCACACTTAATGTTACTAATCAAAGACATCATGACAAATGAAAGACCTACAACACAGCTTCCGCAACTCTGATAAGTATTCTCATGATCCAGAAAAGTGTGAGCATGCGGGTCTGAAGGTCACAACATCACATGAAGGCAATACTCCACAACAAGGATGATTAAGAGATTTAATGTAGATGATGATCTCAAAGAAAGCTCAAAGATCATACAAGTCTAAGGAACAAAGCTCAAAGATCACTACTTGCAGTACAGAGACTAATCTTGAAGAATCAAAAGACTATGAGCCAGAGTCAAAGATCAATTCAAAGATAGCTAGGATTCGATTTGTATTTTCTGGGGTAACCTCCCTTAGGGGGGAGATTGTTAGGATTATGAAAATCCATGAAAAAGACTTGGTCACCCCATGTAGTAGCCTTAATAGTAATCGTTTAATTACCGTATGTCTTATGGTGTTGGGCCGGGTCTTTACCCACATGTTAGCCCACTCCATAGCCCACCTAGGGAACTTAAACTCTTGTATTTAAACACCCTTTCCAGCCATGGGATGGGTTGGTTGTTCATTATATTAAAAACACATACTAAGTGATTTTCTCTCACTAGAACTTCCCATTTTCTCTCTCTAGAACCGGCCAACCATTAAACCTTGATTGTGTTATGATTTCCAATATACTACAAAAACAAATAAGGAGGATTTAGAATATGGGATGGTTAGTTTTAGGTATTCAGAAAAGTCTC
>BQNB010168117.1:0-13922 GCA_026074375.1 Tanacetum coccineum
CTTTTAGACTATTCTTACTATATATTTGATATTTTATTATATTATATATATATTTTAAGGTGTAGTCAGAGTGGATCAATCAACATTTAGTTCGACCCAAAGTCTTACAACAGTGTTTCTTCTAGAACCCCACACATGAAAAACATACATAATGATAAACAAAGAAACCTTAAGGATTTAAGAATCTCTCATTACAACCCTTGACGAAAGTCTATCAGAACTCAAATCATCATCTTTGGTAGAGAATGATTTCTTAAAGAAGATGTCGTTCTAAAAACGATAGTACTCCTTATCCGAATGACATCTTGGATGAAGTCGTTCTTATAACAATGATGTGTCAAACTATAAATGAATTATGTTCTGTTTTATTAAAGTTGTGTGTTTAGTTGGATAAATTTAGTGTTAATTAAGTCTTAGTCATCGAGCATGTGTCTTGGTTCTTTTTATCTAGGTTTTTATTTTTTTAAAATAGAATTGCATGTGTCTAGTTTCCAACATTTCTTAAAGGTGTCATAATTTAGAGTACTCATACCTAAGACATGCATATCATGTTCCCCGATAGTATATTACTAGATGTATTTTTGCTATCATGATCCCATTTATGATTTCTGTTACTATATGTATTTTTACTATATGTACTTTTGATATCATAATTAATAATTTTGCTATCTTACTATATGAGATTATTATTTTTGACACTTGCTATCATAATGCTTAACATCTTTATGACTTGGTATGTTATCCTTTTTGGACCCTTACTTGCTATTGTTCATGATTTAAGTGTTTACATGCTAAGTGCTTTGGGTTATGGCTACAAAACTGGATTCTGCCTATTTTTGAGGGTCTCTGCGATCAACGGATCCAAGAATGGTGGATCCGTCAGTGCTTTTGGTAGATCCGTCCCTAGCAGAAGCTAAAATTGGGAATTTCTTAATTTTTAACTTTTAGCACTTTATCTATTAGTTATGCTACTTGCTCTTAAACATTATCTTAAACCTTAGGATCAAAATACTATTCTCATATATCTATTTTTGTTACATACATAACTATCATCGTTATTATGTATATGTGTGCTTGTCTACTAACTTTGTTTTGTAGTACACTTCCATAACTTAATTCCTTGGTGTCCCAAACAAGGGGGAGCTTCTGACAAGCACTTAGAGAGTGCATATTGTGTACATTTAGTTGCACATACTCGTCCAATGGAGTATCTAGTTTTGCACTAACATTCTTTTGTAGGTTTTTGATAATACCTTGATGCCTCGAATAAGGGGGAGCATTCATCAAGAAGAAGCATGCACGCATTTATCATATATTTCTCCTATTGCTTCATGATATATATATATATACTTGATGTAGGTTAACTCTTTGTAAGAAATTTGATATATGGATTTATTAGCAACCAAGGTCAATAATCATAGGAGTGCAAGGAGCTAGGGGGAGCTCGAGGGCCTCAATGTAGATAGCTCAAAGTTGCTTAGAAGATGAAGATTGAAGTATAACTTTACTAGGGATAATGCAAGCTCGCCTTTATGGGAAGAAACAAAGTTCAACTCTAAGGATACGCCCTTCTAGGGATAGAAGAGTGTTAACAGAGAAGGATTAAAGGATTGGAGCATACACCTTTTTGTTTCGACAAAAGGGGGAGAAGGAAGTGTAAACGAATAAATTTTAAATTTTACTATGTGTTAGATATTAGAAAAAGACTCGGTCACCCCGTGTATTTTTACCGTTTATTGTAGCTTGTAGTTAATCGTTTAATGTATATCATTATGTAATGGGTCGGGTATTAAACCCAACGTGTAAGCCCACTACCAAGGCCCCTAGGTCGGTTTTATAAGCTACTATATAAGCCTCTTCCATGCCATGGAAGAGGTGGTTAGTCATTTCATACAAGTTATACTTTCTCTTACTAGAAAGCTTTTCTCTCTCACTTTCTCTCTCTAGGTTTGGCTAATCCATCTATCTTCTATTGTGTTATGATTTCCAATATCCTACAATTGGTATCAGAGCTCATGAGATGATTAGATCGTTTGTGTGTGCGTTTGATTGCTTGGTTTAGATCAAAAGTTGTGTTTTAGGAGGTTTTAGCTCTTGTTCTTGAGTTTCATTGATTTTTACGTTTCTTGTGTTAAAATTCATGTTTTTGTAGTTGCTATATCCTTCTAGTACTCATTTGTGCAAAAGAATCCAAGTTAAAACATTCAAAAGGGTGATTTTTAGGTGTTTTAAGTTGTCAAAGTTTGTAGTTCATCGTAGCGGTTTGGTAAACTGTTGGTTGTTAAACGTAGTGGTTTGATTCATTGTTCTGGCTATTTGTTAGGAAAGTACACTGTTCTAGAAGTTTGTCAGATCGTACACGGTGTTAGCGGTTTGTCGTTTCTGACAGCGGTTTGTCTTATTAGGCAGAGGTTTGTTAGTTTTTCACCTAAGTTTTTAACAACCTTTCTTCCACATTATTACACACATTTAGGATCATTATAAACAAGTTTTTCTAATGTAAAAACACAATTAATCATGTCATCAAAACCCCTAAAACACCAAGAACAATGCCTTCTAACCTTCATTTGTTGCAAGCATGATTTTACATGATCCTTTATTCAAAGCAAGCTTATGAGATCTTGCATCATAACCACAACACACCTACACATATGAAGAACCCACACAACATGCCAAGAGACTTTCATCTTTATCAACAACATCATGCTTAGGTGATCGTTGCTGTTTAGAATAAGGCTTGTACCTCCAATTGGACAAAATGTCTATGGATCATCATTATACACAATTGTTATCAATCATTATACAATAACTAAACGTTAGATGAGTTTATGTGTTTAGGCCATAAAAATAAAGGTTTGGTTATGTTGGTCATAAAACATAATATGTGGTTGTACCGAAGAAGGACACGGTATTTAGCTTATACCAGATAAAGTGTAAGCGACGTAGGTTGGTTTACCTCAAAGTAAAGACTCAGTATTTAGCTTAGGTACCGGATAAAGTTGTAAGCGACGTTGTATGGTATTTCTACGCCTAAGGAGCTTGTGGAAATCTAGTGAGTAACTCTTCGAGTTGGGTACTCGGGAGTGGAGTAGGGCGACGAGAGCTTCGTAGCGAGGGGGGAACCACTAAAGATCCTTGTTTCCGGTTTTTGCTTTCATTTACTTTCGCTTACATTTATATTTGCCTTATCGCTTATATTATATTTTTGCATTGGCATCTATGTTTTGTGATAAAATTGTATTGTGATAATATTGTTTGTTTGATATTCTTTAGTATAGTTATTGTAGTATAAACTTGATTGATTGTTTGATACAAAAGTTTTAAGTTGATAATGGAAACGTATTCATCCCCCCTCTACAATTCCACAAATATCTAAAAGGGCAATCTATGCAAAGACCACCTCTTTTTGAAAGTGATCATTTTATATATTGGAAAAATAGATTTGAAACTTATGTAAAAGCAAAAGATTTAGATCTTTGGCATATTATCTTGAATGGTGATTTTCCACCGGTTGCTAGAAACAAAGAAACCCAAATTTTAGAAGTTGTTGATTTTTAAGAACAATCCGACGATCTTAAAAAGAAACTTGCTAAAAATAATAAAGCTAAAATGGTTCTTTATAATGCTAACAATCCGGCAATCATTGTTAATCACACATCAAGGTAATAGCCAAGTAAAGGATAATAAAATTGATCTTATTGTTCAACAATATGAACAATTTACTATCCTTGAAGAAGAATCTATTGATAGTGGTTTTGCTAGATTTAACACTATTATTACTAGTCTTAAAGCTCTTGATGAAGGTTTCTCTAGCAAAACCATGTTAGGAAGTTTCTTAGGCTCACATCCAAAAAAGAGAGGCCAAAGTTCATGGCGATTGAAGAATCAAAAGATTTGTCATTACTAGCTCTAGATGAGCTTATCGGCAATCTAAAAGTACATGAAGTAGTCATGGAAAAAGATTCCAAAATTTACAGAGGCAAAAAGGAAAGAATTAAGTCCATCACCTTAAGCGATGAGGAAGAATATGCTATGGTCGTAAGGAACTTTAAAAAGTTCTTTAGAAGAAAGGGTAAATTTGTTCGGCAACCAAGAAAGAAAAAAGACCTGAAAATTTTTTTACAGAATATGAAAAAGGGGGGGGGGGGGGGGGGGGTGTAAAGAAAAAAAAAAGAAATTTTTTTTATCACATTCCGACAAAGGGATGAGAAGAAAGGAAAGAGTAACCGAAAAATGTTTTAGATGTGGTAATCTAAATCATCTCATTGGGGATTGTCCAAAACCATCTCGCAACAAAGATCAAAAGGCCTTCGTTAGAGGTTCTTGGAGCGAATAAGCGAAATGACGTCGAAAGATAAACACTAACGACCAGAAATTGTCTCATGGCTCAATCGTCAATTGAGGTAACTCTTAACTCATCTTGCAAAAGTGATAATGCATCTTCTCCTTGATAATGATAATCATGCAAATAGAATATGATAGCTTATGTGAAATTAGCCTAAAAATCATCAACAAGAATAAGATTTTAAAAATGAAAAGAGGCCTTTAAAGAAAAGAAATTTTATATTTGAACAAGAAAAGTAAGGAACTTGAGAAAGGCAAAGAAATTGATATTACGTGTAAGTCATGCCAAGAACTTAAATCGAAAAACACCAAACTTAAGGAAACTCAAGTTAAATTTGTTAACTTTGATAAAAGCGCTAATTCACTAAGAGCAATGTTAAATAATCAAAAGTTACCTAGTTGTAAAATAGGTCTAGGATTTGATGATTTCAAAGCGTCAACAAGCGAAACTAAAATCATGAATTTCGTTGGATCATCCGCTAAAAAAGCGATGGACGAATCCACCTTACCTGGATCCGTGAGTCGTACCTATGGCGAAAAAGGGACACAACACATTTTTAGTCCACCTATGTCTTCTAGATCGGATTTTGTTATTACTAAGAAGAAACTAATACATAATAGAATTGATGAGTCAAAGAAACCGTCTTTAAAACCATCACTTAAAAGCGGTATAGGTTATGTCAAAACTGAGTCTAGATCAAAAACACCACACCTAGAAGAAACATCTCTTCTCAACCAAGATACAACACACCTCAATCTAGGAGAAACTCTAGACAACCAATTCATCAAAACTTCTTACCCGATATTGAATTGATACAACCAACAAAATCAAGGCTTTCCGATTACATTGGAAATTGTATCCCATTCAATATCCCAATCAATAGCAACAAAGCAAAGGATGTACAAACACTTAACATTTATTCTGAACCATGAGATATTGGGGACCCAAACGCTTGATTTTTTTGTTGGAATAGGTATGAGCTTGAGAACATGCTTGGAACTGAAAGAGTGGGATCAAAGAATAGTGGTTGCTCTAAACCAATATGACCTGTAACAATATTTTATTTATCTACCTAAAAGCATACAAGGAAGATAACGGTTGTTTTGGAAAGTAACTAAAATGGAAAGATCAATAGGCAAGAGGTACAATCTCTAATGAGTCTCTACTATACTCTAAATAGAACACGTAGATAAACTTAGCATTAACTTACTTTAGTGTTGGTCAAATGTGACTATAAAGTGTCAAGTCCTATTCACGAACAGAAGGTAGTGAAATAATTAAAGATGGTCAAATCATAGGAATGAGAGATTAGAAATGGTTTATATTTAATGAAATTAGGAAATAAGTCCAAGAAAATTATGTCGTCGCTATGGAAGTGGAAAATTCTACCGTTAAGGCATAGAAGACTTGGTTCACTGCAAAAAAGTGTTAATTTAATCGTGTGTCATCTCAAGAAATAGTTTAGAAACTGCCTAAGCTAAAATATTATAAACATATTTTTGGATGCTTGCAAAATTAGAAGCAAGCCATGCAAGTCATAAAGCTAAAAAATATGGTTACCACTAAAAGATGTATAGAATTATACATATGATATATATTATGGTGCCATCCAATTAAAAGCTATTTGTGTAATCTATACTCCTTATTAGTAGTGGATGATTATTCTAGGTATACATGACCAATTTCTAAAGACTGAAAAATGAACTTTGAGAAAATTGAAAATTAAAGTAGAAAATTCAAAACCAACTAAGGTAGTTCTAAAATAACTAATGAATAGATCATGTCGGAAATTTGATAATAAAGTACAATTTCAAGCTAATTGTGATGCACAAGGCATTACTCATAGCAATCTTGGCTCACTACTCCACAATTAAATGGAGGTAGTAGAAAGAAAACAATAGGACCTTACAAGAGATTCTAGGACTATGCATAACGTACAAACTTTCCACAAACTTTTTTGGTGTAATGCTGTTTAAACGTCAACTTTACATACTACATAGAATATTAATTCGACAAAACTAAGGAAAACCCCTTAAGAAATATTTAGAGAGGTAGGAACCCTCCTTAGAATATTTAAAGTATATTTGGAAGCCAGTGCTTTATTTGTAAATACTAAAGACTATCTAAACCATGTTTGACCCAAAGTCATAAGAAGGTGTTTTTCTAGGGTTATTCATGTAAATACTAAAAGCTTATGAGTATTTAAATAAACATACAATGAAAGTCGAACAATCACTTAATGTGGCATTCAATGAAAGTCCTCCTCCTACCAAATTATCACTATTGGTTGATGATGATGTTGGTGAAGAAGAAGCCATTAGAAAGAATACCAAGATAGTAAATACTAATAATGAAGAAGATGAGTCGATAGAAGTTGACGAAATCATTAACATTAAAGAATCCAAGAATCATCCACTAGATCGAGTCATAGGAAATCTTAATCAAAGAACCTTAAGATCTCAAGCCCAAAATCATAGTAATTGTTTTGTTTTATATCTACAATAAAACCCAAAAATGTCAATAAGGCATTAAAAGATAAAAGTTGGATTATAGCTATGCAAGAAGAACTAAATCAATTCGTAGCTAATCATGTTTAGGAATTAGTCCCTTTACCCATAAGTCAATCATTCATAGGAACGAAATGGGTCTTAAGAAATAAATTAGATGAAAACTGTATAGTATCTAGAAATAAGGCTAGATTAATAGCACAAGGATATAATCAACAAGAAGGTATAGATTAGATGAAACATAAGCTTCGATAGCTAGATTAGAGTCTAATAGAATATTTCTTATGCTCTTAGCTTTGCAAAAAATTTAAATTAAAAAAAAAAAAAAAAAAAAAAAAAAAAAAAACCAATATGGATGTAAAAAAAAGTGCTTTCCTAAATGGTCTATAAACGACAAGGTGTCTATGTTGTCTCAACCTTCGGGTTCATTGAGATTTTTTCTAAAACCAAACTATGTTATAAACTTAAGAAAGCTTTGTATGTCCTTAAGCAAGCAGTAACACCCACTTATTTGACATATAGTAGAGGAAGCAAATTTAGGGTATTACTTCATGAATCAACAGTCATAATCATATAAAACAACTCAAAAGAGACATTTTGGAAAATTTAGTTATCATTCAATATTATTTCAGAGTTTTAAAAAACAGGTCCCAAAATACATATGAAAACATAAAAGTTGAATGATAACATATTTTGAAGTCCTCAAGTCCAATGCCACTCTGTGCCATAGATTGTTCAATTACCTGAGATAAACATGCTAAAAGGGTCAACACAATGGTTGAGTGAAAATCACAAGGGTTAGGAAAATGTAATAGGTTGAATACAAGTCAAGCATAGTAATAATTGCAACGAATACAATTATCATGGTAAACAATATTATATTATTGCACTAAGCTCATGATACCGGAGCCTTAAGTAAATGATATTCATAAATTGTTGCCCCAAGCGGGTGCTTTGCTAAACACCCGGAGTTCCTCAAATGAAATATGTTCGCTGGCCATGTATGTAACAGAACCTGGACGGGGAAGTTCAGTCCCAATAGATCTATTCACGGCATTCGCTCTTACTCAACCAGTACGTTCGGTTACAATTAATTAACGGGTCATGATAGTGGGGCCTTATGGCAAATGGAGGTACATAGGCAATAATATATCAGGATAGCATACAGTTGGAAAATACTTGGTATTCAATGTTCTCGCATGTATCTCCTATGGAGTTTAGAAACATGATAAATTGTGGGACTATGAACTCACCTTGATAAGGTAGTTGATTGATTTGAAATTTAATTCAAATGAGAGTAAACAGCCTCGTCACGCAACCTAGGGTAATATGTCAAGTCTTAGTTTGATATTTCAAAACTTTATTTCATAAAGTTTAACGTAAATGATTTTGGTTTATTAGTTCGTGAAAACATCGTATCACTGTTCGGGCTATCATAATCCAGAGGTCATGTAGTAAACGTTTGAGGAGCTAGGACACTTTAAATCATAAATCCAATAACTCGTCAAAATATCTACCCAAATGAAAGCCCCTCACATGAAATTCCCTAGTAACGTGATACGTTATAGTTTAAATGATAGAATTTTATCTTTTTAAGTTTCTTCAAAAGCCAGTGGATGATAAATTATGTTAAATATATAACATAATTATTTTATAGTGTTTCGATCGACGAATGATAACGACAAATGTGTTAGGCTTTAATAAAATTGAGTCTTATAATATTTAAATAAATTGTTTATAATTAATATAAAATATTATATTTTATAATCCCTTGAGAATATGAAAATGAAATATATACACTTTGTTATAATGATATTTGACATATTTAACCCTTTATTTTAAATCTTTAAACATTTAACTCCTTAATTTTATAGTATGGCAAAACAAACCCCTAAAGTTTAACATTAGGATAATTACATTTTTGGCCCGAAAGTTTTATAGTTTCTAAAATTACAATATATACCGCCTTGCATTGAAAACATTATGCGAATTAAGTCCAAATTCATAATACAAGTTTGTATTTTCAATCTGAAAGATTTTGCATGTTATAGCCTATTACAATAAGCTAAAATAAGAAAGTTTTAGTACGAGCTTGTAGCTTATGAAAGTGCTTATGAGCTTAAAATCCAAGGTTTGTTGGTATTGTAAAAATCTTACCGATGGTTACTAGCTTTTATGGATTATTTTTAAGCTTAGTAAAATGATTAAATTAGCTATAGAAAAAGCTTATTCCAATAGCTCTAGTAACTTATAGCTTATTAATACACAGAAACGTAGCATTTTAGGGATTTTGTAAGTGCGTAATGTTTAGGAAAAACCAAATGAGTGAGCTTTAGAGGTTAAAGTGCTGATTTCATGAGATCTAAGGATGTATAAATTGGACTTATATAATATATCAAAAAAATAACAAGAGCTTATTGACCGAGTAGAAAGCTTACTAGTATAACTAAATGGGTGAAATGGTCGAAAATAGCAAATATAACCACGGAAAACTTATGAATTGGATCAAGGACTTCTTTCCTCTTATCTTTGGCTTCTACTATAAAACTTATACTTCTTATATTCTCTCTGTGACTTGGTTAATCATCAATTTGAAGTTAGTATTTAGTTTAGATGGTGAGATTTGGAAAGTATGTAATGTGTTGCGTGTATATATAGTCAAAGAGAGGAGTTAGTGGCCAAGTTTACATGGATTAGGGACCTTAGTTCTTATGGAGGTGGCCAAGGGTTAGCTAGGTGACTAAGGTAAACTAAGAAAATAGCTTAGAGAGGTGTAAGGAGGGTGTGAGGGGTTTGGTTATTAAGGGTGGTGACAAGGAAGGCTTTTACTATGTTAGGCAAAGGGTAGTGACAAAGGTGCTAGGGGGCTATGGTTGTGGCAAGGTGGTGATGGATGGTACTTAGCAGGTAGTAAGCAAAGGTGTGTGTCATCGAGAAGGGTTGTTGCATGATTAAACTTGGTTGGTGCTAGTTAGGGGAGTGACGGGTTTTCATTAGGTGTTTTTAGAGTTAGGGATTTAGTTTTAGGACGAGTAGGGGCTGAAATGAAGAAGGGTTAAATGAAATATTTAAATTGGTGCATTAGAGGTTGTAAACATGTGCTTAAAAAGGTGGTATGAGATCCCTTAAGAATTAGAGGGAAAATGGTAATTTTTGAATGTTTGTGCTTTAACGTGTTGTACATTGAGTTTTCTAAAAGGTAGTGTACATTGGTTTTGGAGGGAAAATATATTTGAATGTTATGCATTGTACACTTGTACACATGCCTTGAAAGCTTGTACATTTATTTTGTATGTAAACATTACATATAGTTAGGGTTTTGTTATAAACGTTAACGTTTAAAGTCCGTTTTGTTATAACGTTATAGAAAGTACGTTAAATAGATAACGTATGGTAAAAATGGAGTTTAGAACATATTGCTTGACATATTATAACATTTACTTGGCTATATGGAAACGTTTGATGAAATTGGCATTGGTAGGTTGCGTGAGCTCGTTTACTTTGGTAATGTAAGTTACGTTACATTATGGTTGGAAAAATCTTTCTATGAAAATGGTTGCATCTAATTTAATAGATGGAAATTACACTGAGGAAAATTGCATCTAATTTTAATATAACAAAAAAAAAAAAATAAAAAAGAAATTTAAAGAAAAAAAAAAAAATGGATAATTATATAAAGAAAAAATTGTGGGTTGTGCAGAAGTTCTCCCAATCTTAAAGAAATCTCGTCCCGAGATTTAGTTGGATGTTGGAGTGATGTTTGGAAATAAATGTGGATACATGGCACGAATTTGATCTTCGCGTTCCCACGTAAATTCTGTCCTCTTTTAGAGTATCCATTTTATTATTGACTAAATAAGGGGGATACACTTGTCTTAGTTGCTTGACTTCTCGATCCATGATTTTCACTGGTTCTTCCACAAAATTGAGTTTGTCATCGCGCCGAAACCCTTTCATTGGAATGACGAGAGATTCGTCAGATAGACATTTCTTTAAATTAGAAACGTGGAAGGTATTGTGTACATTACTGAGTTCTTCAGAAAGCTCAAGTTTGTATGCCACTGGGTCGACCCTTTTAAGGATTTTAAATGGTCCAATGTACCGGGGGTTAAGCTTTCCTCATTTTCCGAATCAAATGACACCTTTTCGAGGTGAGACTTTTAACATAACATGGTCTCCAACTTGAAATTCCAAAGGCTTTCGCCTACAATGGCATAACTACCCTTTGCCGATCTCTTGCCAGGCTTGGCAAGCATGTCGATTTGTACTAATCTTTGTTTGGTGGTTTTATGGATTATCTCGGGCCCAGGAGGTGAACATCTCCAACTTTTGCCCAGCAGACAAGTGGGATCAGCACTTTCGACCAAAAAGTGCCTCGAAGGTGGCTGCCATAATACTGGTATGGAACTGTTATGGTGTAGAGAAAATTCTACCAGTGGTAAGTGTCTCTCCCATCCTTTTCCAAAATCTATAACACATGCTCAAAGCATATCTTCAAGTGTTTGGATGGTTCTTTCACTTTGTTTCCTTTTGATATGATCGCTTCCTTTCGTATTTTGATCTTAACTCTAAATTGTCTTCGCTGTTTCATTTGCTGATTACTAAGATGGTCGGCACACGTGGATATACCCTTGAATTTTTAGGTCCTGCTTTTGATGCGGCGGTGCAGCGAGCCGTTGATGCATTGCTACTTGGCCTCACTACTTAGCTCACCAATGAGATCCGTCAGAATGACGCTGGGGGAAGTGGTCACCAACCTCCCACCATCCACACCTGATTAGAAAGGTTTGGGAAACAAAAGCCTCAATCTTTTAGCTCCGCAACCACTCTAGTTGATGCTGAAAACTAGATTGCTCACATTGAGAAGATATTCGAGGTTTTGGGATGTGCTGATGAATTCAAGGCTAGGTTGGTGACTCGCCGAAACTCACACCTTAAAAGCTATCAATATATAATATAAATACAACAAAGGATCAGAATCCGCGAGACCAAGTAAACCGGAAGTAGTATAGAGTGTTCCCGGGTCGTTATGTCCCAACGAGGCTAGAGATGGAAAATCGAAAGACGATTGATGATTTGTGTTTGAATGTCACAAGGAATGATTGGGCACTAAAACTGATAAAAATAAGCAAAAGCACATAAAAATAGCAAAGAGAATAAGCTGGAACAAAAATAAAAGCTAGAAATGGCAAAACACTTAAATGACTACACTAAGGCACAAATAAGCTCAAATAAACTTAAGACAAATCAAATAAGCTAACTAACTCTAAATGAGCAAATACAAAAAGCAATTAAGCTAAATAAAATAAGATAAGCTCAACAGTACTAACAGCAGTACTACCAGTATTAACTACCAGTACTAACTTGAAGTTAGTACTGCTAGTTATATGTTAGTACTGTTGGTCTAAGTTAGTACTGCTAGCTTAAACAAAACACTATGAAACAAGAAATAAGCAAATAAGCTAAAACAGATAATTAACTACCCCTAATAAGCATTTAGGCATAAGATTAAGCAACCAGAATAGATTATAATGATAAATAAGCTAGAAAACTAAAACTGATGAACACTTGAAAATACTTTGAAAAGGAGAATAAGCTTAAATAAGCTTACTCCTAAAGACAGTAAAGGAAAATGGTTTAATTTACTCTAAAAAGCTAAGGAAATCTTCATTAAGCAGAAATAATAAGCTGATAAGCTAAAGCGAACTACCAGTATTAACTGTTAAAACTAACAGTACTAACTTGGAGTTAGTACTGGTAGCTTTAAGTTAGTACTGTTCCAAAAGTGAACTAGCAGTACTAAATTGGAGTTAGTACTGCTTGTTCAAAACAGACCTTAACATTTCCAAAAGTCATTTTTATTTCAAACTAATTAAAAACAGATTGTCAAAATTCAAAGTAAAATACTTATAAGCAAATTTAATTAAGAATAAGCACTTAAATAAGCTGAAATTAGTCTAGCAGTATTATCTTAAAAACAACAGTTGTATTAAATAAACTAAGAGTACTAACTAAGAACAGCAAATAAGAAATGTAAGAAAAGAGAGAGACTTACAAAACCCTTGCTCAAACAGGGCCAATCAAAGAATCTACAAGCTCTAGCTTGTATGAAACAAGCTAGTGAGAGTCCATAAGCCCATCCAGAACTGGCTTATCATCCATAACATGAGCTGTGGTAAATTTGAGAGTGATTTTTGTGATTTTCTCTTAACTACTTAACTTTTTAGTTTTACTTAATGAAAACAGCTTATAAATAAGCTGTACTGATAGCTTTTTTGAAACACAAAACAATATAAGTAAGAAGCTTAACACTTGAATTGTAAATTAATCTTAAAAACTCAACTTGCATTAAAACTTGAAAGTGTTACAAAGCTGAAAGTAAAAGTTGTAAATGACTGAAAATTAAGCTAAGTTATTATCAGATTAACTAGTTACTAACATATATAAAAACTAGATGCCTCAAAGGCTTACAAAAAGCTCTATTTATAGCCGAAGTTTTCATTCTTCGACCTCTTTCTTCTGTGTTTCTTTGTAGAGACAAAAGCCAAGTGTGCTTGTTGTGTGAGGTAAGTCCTAAAGCAAATCCCAGCCTTCAATTTCATTTGTGCTTCTTTAGGATCAATCTCAGCCATTGAAGATACTTTGGGAAAGGTGAGGGATTGCCAACATGGCTTTTATACAGCTGGGGGGAAGTAGTAGGGTGGATGAAATGATTTTGGCTAGGGTGTCGAGTGGTTTTGCAGGGGAGAAGGTATGGGAGGACATCCAAGTTGTACCTGGGTTTGTTGGGCGGGAAAGGAGGATTTTGGGTAAGTAGGCAGTTTTGGTTCCCTAAAGTCTTATAACTTCAATGCAATCTCTGCCCGGTTGGCAGTTATAGCCCCTCGCTTTGTTATTTTAGTAATACAACTTTAGGTTTGGCAGTTATAGTCCCTCAAGTTGTATTTTCTTCACTTGGATGACTTAAGACTTTGTCCTTTTCATTCCGTGCTTGGTTTTGTTTGTTTTTGGCTTTCTTTTTGTTCCTTTTCTTGAATATCCGTATCCTGCACAATACAAAAGCAAAACAT
>BQNB010168118.1:0-12691 GCA_026074375.1 Tanacetum coccineum
TGGATTACAGAAGTAGATATCTACATTCCGTAAATCTGGAACGTTGCCTTGAAAGCTAACATGTTCATACCAATCCTGTTCGTATCACCAAGTCTTTGGTGCTACAGAACTGCACTGCCACTACCATTAATAATTGCACCAATCTCCTCGGGGTGTACCTCAACCATATACAAGCTTCCACGTTTGTTCCCACGAGCTACCACCAAACTACCTTTAGTAACCTTCCATTGATGGTCTTCGAATTCTACGTGGTAACCTTTCTCATCAAGCTGCCGAACTGAGATTAACCTTCTCTTTAGGCCTGGAATATACCTAACATCCTTCAGAGTCTAAATTGTACCAAAAGAAGTTTTGAGGACAACATCCCCAACGGCTGCAATGTCTAGAGTCTTGTCATCTGCTAAACGAACCTTACCGGAGCGTAGCTTGAACCTTTCTAACTCTTCTTTGCAATAGGTAGCATGGAACGATGCACCAGAATCCATAATACGATCCTTAACTGTATTCTCAACGCAACAAACCAATGCGTCATCAGAGTCTCTAGCCATGTTAACCTCCTTATCCCTGGAGGCTACAAGCTTCAAACATTTATTCTGAAAGTGGCCCTTCTGGTTGCAATTCCAACACGTGATATTCTGCCTGCACTTTATCTCTCCTATCTTCCATGATTTTGACTTGTTTCTGTTTTGCTTCCTGCCCTCTGTCGTACCCTCTGCCCCTATATCTGTCCTCTGCACTTAACAAATAATTCCTATATTCTCTAGATATCTTCCGACGAATATCTTCAATAAAGAATCAAATCTCGAATTTCTTTGAACGTTAGCTTAGTAGTTCTACACGAACCACTAACTGCTGTAATAGTGCTTGACCAACTCTAGAGCTACGAAGATAATAATAACAAAGCCTTCATACATGTAGGTTTGGCTTTTGCCAAAGGCTCCTAAAGCTTCTTTTGATATAGAGAGTCTTCGGTCTACATCTTACAGAAACCAAAATCATAACCATCAAACTTGTCGATCTTTATCTTACCGTCTTCTGCCATTGTTTATCGTAGCCTGGCTCTGATACCACTTTGTTAGGGTATATCACACCTGCACACACGTCTGTACAGACCTCTGTACGGTATATAGCTCCTGCACACACCGCTCAAACAAACAAATAATACAAACAAGGCTTACGGAAGATAAATGTGGAATATAATCGACACAAGATATAACGTGGTATCCACGACTATGATAGTCGTGGCAGTCCACGGGATCAAACCAGAGAGATATTATTAAGCTCAGAGCTAAACTGCTCAGGCTCGTGCCAAACTGCATGATCGTGCCAAACTGCACTACCCGTGCTAAACTGCAAGCCCCGTGCTCAGAGTCGTCTCGTAGTTTTCGGTGGCCCTAGGCAATAACAACAAAGAGGCCCTATTACACTTTTAAACTAAAAAAAATTACATATAAACGTGAACTTAATGGCTCATATATGTTTAAAATTTTACGTATTTATAAGAAAAACTGTTAAAATGTGGCCCTTTATAAGCGGAGGCCCTGTGCGACTTCACCTATTGCACACCCATCCGAGACCCCTCTGCCCGTGCTAAACTGCATGGGGTATAAACACACACACCAAGATCCTTAGATACAATTTACAATTATAATGAGGGGGTATTTATAAGTGTGAGGCCCTAAACCATTTTACTCATTCTACCGATGTGGAATTGGGTTTGTACCCAATAATATAAGCCTCCACAACTTAACAGTTTTCGTTAAAGAAGTGTTTATAGAATGATTTTTTCACGAACTTGAACTTTGGACACATTTAACCATATTTATATGTTTTATATGTAACCTTAGCTTGTAGGGTTGTGTTCTGTTTATGGGAAATTTTGCAATGAGCTTGTATGTTGAATATGAGCCGGTTCAAAATAATCTTTCAAAGTTCGATACTAACTAGAGCATAAAAAAATGGTTTTGGTTTTATTCCACATTGGTGGGTTAATAAAACTTATAGCCTTTTATATGTGAGACATGGTAAAAGTAGAACAATGGGTGTTTGTGGATTTCTCAACATATGGTAGGTGATGTTGAGGTAAGGGCATTCACTATTGTTCATATTTATAAAGTTTTGTTTCATGTCATATTAACATTTTATAAACTTTTTTTAACAGCAATTTTATTGAAACAAAACTAGCAAGAAGCTAGCAATTACACAGTGACAAAATTTGGGTTTTTAACCCAATCGTACCAACTAAACGACGCATTACATCTATACCTACACCAACTGAATAAGACATAGAAACTACTTCATCAAAAAACAACGCTTGGAAGGAGGTTTAGAATCAAAATGAAGCTTATTACGAAACACAATAGGCCACCACATGAATAGAAAACCACCTTCGAACATTGTTTAGCATAGAAGAAATCGCAGGTTCACAAGCAATTATACCAATTTCGTATGATTCGACTCAACATAAGGAACATCCCACCAACGAGTGAACCTTGCGAACTATTTGTCTAACCATGGCAAAATAGAAGACAGGGTTGAGTTCTCCACCCCATTATCACAATAGCACACATAATGGAATCATTTTCAATACCTATGCGTGAAAAAATAAACCTCGTTGGAAGAGAATCTGTCTTAAACATTCCAAGCATGAACATACCTTTATCGGCAACATATTTTATCCACATAGTTTTCGTGTCAACTTCCGAAAAGATTTATCATCAATAATCTTTCTAATGACGGCAACAAAAAAAAAATATTTCCGAGCTCTCCAAGTCCCATTTCCAATTGTCAGAAAGAATTAAGAAACATTCATGCACCATGCTGACAACCTCGATGAATTGATCCTACTCAAATCCAACCCTCGGATTTCTTCGAAAAGGAAATTCCAAAACTAGGTTGCGGAAGTTCACACCCACCGTGATCAATTTGCAAGATTCAAGGATATAAATGTGCGGAAACGATTCTAAGTGTTTTACCATCAATCCAAATATCCTCCCAAATAAGTTTTTATCACCTTTCCCAATTTAACATGCTTACAATCAAGTTAGTTGATACCTTTAGTTTTCAACCGCGTGAGTTTCCCTTCAACATTATACAACAGCAGGATTTTAGACCAGATTTAACGTTTGTTACTCCAACATTACCATCGTCCCGTGACATCGCCTTACGACGCACCATAACATGTATTTTGCGTTATAAACTCCATATCCATTTAAACTTTAGAACCTCTATTTAAAGGCAAATAAACTTGAAACTCCTAGGCCCTCTTTTTCTTAAGACGCTAACATTTTTTTCCAATTAACCTAAGAAGCTTTGTAACTGTTAATATCATTGCTCTTTAAAATTACTACGAATAGATTCTAACGTACGCAACACACTCAAAGGGGTATATATATCGAACATGTGGAAAATTGGTATCGATCCTAAAACCGACTTAAGTAATGTTAACCTACCTCCAATCGAAAACGTTTTCATCTTTCATTTAGAAAGTCGATTCTTCACTCGATCTATCACCTCATTCCAAGCATGAACCCGAGACATAGACCCTACACTTTTCGTTCAGATACGTAATTAGAGTTTTGAGAATAAGACCATCAGCTTTGACGCCAAACACCTTTAACCTTGTCGCTAATCCACATTAACACAAAATTTTACACTTGTCATTATAATCTTAGGACCAGAAGCCCGATAAAATCATTCAAGAACATGAAATAAAATTAGAAATATTACCATTCACACATTGTCCCATGAAAAACCGCTCCTCCCGCGGTAAAACAAGTGAGAAAATACTCAAACGAAGAGCTTATAGCTTAATACCAATAAACATTCCACCACCCGTTGAAAAGATAAATGTAAACTTTCCATGATTAGGATGAACAATAATGAAGATAATGGATCTCTTTGTTTGAGGCCTTTGTAGAATTGAAACTCCTCCGTTGGACAACCATTAATTAGGATCGAACTTCTCGAAGATCTAAGGCAGCTTTGAATCCACTTACACCATTTTTTGCCAAATCCAAACTTTTTTAGAATGTCATCTAAAAAATCCCATCGAACCGAATCATATGCTTTCTCAAAATCAACCTTAAAAATTAAAGATTGTTTCTTTTTTGTCTTGCTCCATTGTAAAATTTCATTAAGAATAAACAGGTCATCTAAAATCTGTCTTTCCGCGATGTAGGCTAATTGAACCTCATTATCAATATCTCCCAAAACACCAACAAGACGATTCGCCAATATTTTTGCAATGATTTTATATAAACTTCCAATAAGACTAATAGGTGTAAAATCTTTTACCATGTTCTTATCCGGAATTTTTGGAATTAAAGCTATGAAAGACGAATTGCAACCTTTGGGGATATTACCATATCTGAAGAAATACTTAACAGCATCATACACGTCATTTTCAATCATCTTTCAGAATCGACGATATAAGCCAAAAGTGAATCCATCCGGGCCGGGGGATTTATCGGTTCCGCAATCCCAAACTGCCCTTTTGATCTCCACATTATACACTTCACTCTCCAACTCATTTTGTTGATCATAAGTTAGAGTTTTTGGATATCTCATATTAATAGTCGCCCGACTAGCATCGGGCTTATCAAATCTACTACTGAAGTGTTAAAAGAATTCACCCTTTACCGCCTTCGGACTTTCAATCTAATTCCCATCAACCATAATGCCTCGAATATTAAGAATACTCCATATTTTATTCAACACGCCATGAAAGAAACTAGTATTTTCGTCCCCTTCGATAGACCATTTAACCTTTGCTTTTTAAGCCATTTCGGAAGAATGGATTTTGTCAAACTTATGAATATTATTGACAACCTCCATTCTTTTGTTAACAATCTCCTCATTACCATCACCTCTATCAATAATCGCCTCCAAAACCTCTAGCTCTTCTTTGTATTTGGCTTTAACGTTTTTCCCACTTAACAAATTTGATTTATTCCATTCGCGAATCTTCGCTTTAAGGAACTTCAACTTCATCCTCATATTTAACATCGCATTAGTCTTATCACATGGGCCTTCCCTCAAAGCGTCTTCCACTACTTTATTAAAACCTTCAATCTTATTCCAGTAATGAAAATATCTAAACGGAGTCGGGCCGTAATCAAAAAAAGCTTCACGACGTAAAATAGGTCTATGTTCCGAAAGGTATCTCTCTAACGTGATAGCATTAAACCTTTTGTGTTAATAAACATATTTTCACTATGCTACAGTCATTTTAAAGCTTTATAATTGTTTCATGTTACACATATATTAAATATCTTTATATTATGAAGAGGTCTAAGGTTTAGAATTTTTTACATGCCACATAAACTTGAAATGAAAACTCACTATGGTTAAAATAAGGGGCATAATGGATGCTCTAACTGTTAGAAAATTAGTGTGTGTGACCTGATGTGATAATCCTGGATAACTCGCTTATATCTTGTAAAAGTCCACTTTTCGTATAAAGTATTTCGACCCTTATTAATGCTTGGGTTGCACGAAATCTCTATCGGGATAGTATAAGGAGTATAGCAATTTGTGTTCTATGCACAAGAATCACAAATCAAGAAGATTAGAGGAATTGTATGTTTTTTTCGTATGTCTTATGAGACCAGATCTGTTTTGTTTATAAAACAGAAGTTTTATGACAGTTTGAAGGTAGTTATACCCAAAAGTTACAACTGTTCACCAACCGACATGTTGGTTGGGTTTAGGCACGAAATTAAGGTAAATCCTTATTACAAATTTATAAAAAATTGTTCCCCGCAAGGGGGCGCGGCCCCCTTGACCCCCTGTTTTTCTGTCATGGTCGAGTTCATATTAGCTCAACGAGTGTGCACTCCACACTTCCCTAACTCGTATCTGAGTCGAATATGAAATATCATCGGTCTCTAGTAAATCATCATTACCTAAATGGCCGTCAATGACACTAAAATCACCAACAAATCCCCCTCCATTTTAGTGTAATCCTTGATTTACTAAAACATATATAAAGATATATGCAATATTGTTAAAGCAAACATAACAAAACAAACAAATGCATAAATGAAAATGTCTTGCGATTGAATTTTCATCTTAGTATAATACATGTTCTAAATATTCAAAAATCGGGGTGTCGTAACGATTGAACCCGTCAATCCATTTGAATACCTAAAGATACTATACACATAAGTTTCTACAACACTCTAAAGTTCGTTTACTTAACACTATTACAAGCCATGTGTCCCAATCCATTAATGAACATACAAGAAGCCAAGTCCAAGCTTCTTGAAGCGGCAAAACTTCATGTTCACATAGGTGGTCCTTTTAGTTCTTGCACCTGCATTTGCAATTTTTCAAAAGAACCATTAAAAAGGTAAACTTCAACCTAACCATCACTTGCAGGTCTTAACACATACCTCGGGAAGATAAATACACGTGTTCCAATCTCTAGCTATGAGCTTTTCACATTGAATTCAGCTTCTAACGTTGTATTAGAAGGGAATTGGATATCTCATAAGTAGTAGATCTAAATGGACTTTAATCCCATCCCTATCACTGACTTATATACTAAGTCCTTAGCTAGACAATTCGTCAAGTGGTCAGCTAAATTATGTTGTGTTCGAACAAACTCAATAGAAATCACACCATTTCTAATTAGTTCCCTTACCATATTATGTCTAACACCTAAGTGTCTAGACTTCCCATTGTATATCTGACTATATGCCCTAGCCATTGTGGGAGAACTATTACATCGGATAGATATTGGTGCTATTGGTTTCGGCCATATTGGAATCTCATGTATCAAGTTTCTTAGCCATTCTGCTTCTTTACCAGCAGCAGCCAATGCTACAAACTCAGATTCCATAGTAGAACCAGTGATGCATGTTTGCTTCTTGGAAGCCCATGAAATGGCACCTCCCCCAAGCAAGAACACCCATCCACTTGTAGAAGATGAATCTTCAACATGATTTATCCAGCTAGCATCCGAATAGCCTTCTAACACTGAAGGATATCCAACATATGATAAACCATAATCCTTAGTACCTCTTAAGTACTTAAACACCCTCGTTATTGCTTTCCAATGCTGTCTACTTGGGTTACTAGTAAACCTACTCAATCTACCAACAGCATAAGCAATATCAGGTCTAGTACTTGTCATAGCATACATCAAACAGCCAATAGCTCTTGAGTATTCAAGCTGATCTACAGGTTTCCCTGTATTAGGCTTAAGCTTTTCTACCGGATCCATGGGAGTACTCACCGGAGAACAATCTTCACGATTAAACTTCTTGAGTATTTTCTCAATGTAGTGAGATTGTGTAATGACAATCCCCTTATTCTCACGTTTAATCTTTATACCAAGAATAATGTCCGCTTCTCCCATATCTTTCATTGAGAATCTTGACGACAAAAACTTCTTAGTTTTATCAACTTGATTTTGGTCAGTTCCGAAAATCAACATGTCATCAACATATAGACAAATTATGACTCCTTTACCGGAATTATCAAATTTGCTATATACACACTTGTCAGATTGGTTTAAATGAAAACCACTTGACAACACAACCTCATCAAACTTTTGATGCCACTGCTTAGGTGCTTGTTTCAGCCCATACAATGACTTAACTAGCTTACACACCTTATGCTCATTACCAGGCATAACAAATCCTTCCGGTTGCTTCATATACACTTCTTCATCCAAATCACCATTCAAGAATGCTGTTTTGACATCCATTTGATGGATCACTAGATTGTGAATAGCTGCTAAAGCTAACAACAATCTAATAGTAGTGATACGAGCAACTGGTGCATAAGTATCGAAGTAATCGATCCCTTCCTTTTGTCTAAAGCCTTGGATTACCAATCGAGCCTTGAATTTGTCAATTGTTCCATCAACTTTCATCTTTCTTTTGAAGATCCATTTGCAACCTAAAGGTTTGCAACCAGGGGGTAAATCAGATAGAACCCATGTATTATTTTCCATAATAGAACCAATCTCATCATCAATTGCTTCTTTCCAGAAAGCAGCATCACGAGATTGCATAGCTTCATAATATGTTCTAGGATCTTCCTCAATACTATAACAATAAGAGTATTGTGATCCAACTTGATCTCTTGATCCCTCAACTAAGTATAGCTGAAAATCAGAACCATATGATTTAGCTTTCTTAGCTCTTTTACCTCTTCGAGGCTCAGGAGTCTCACTTGGGACATCATCAGAATGATCATCCCTTAGAGATTCTTCCAAATTTGGTATAATGTCCTTTGGTCTAGGTATTGAAGAGAAACGGTTCTCATCAAATATTGCATCTCTTGATTCTATAATTGAGTTTATAGAAACAGAGTTATTAGGTTCAATAACATAAAACCTATATGCCTTGGAATGCTCAGCATATCCAACAAAGATGCAATCAATACCTTTTTCACCTAAAGTTTTCCTTTTCGGATCAGGAAGCCTAACAATGGCTCTACAACCCCACACTCGCAAGAATGACAAGTTGGGTCGTTTCTTATACCAAAGTTCATATGGGGTAGTCTTGTTCCTTTTATTAGGAACCCTATTTAACAAATAGCAAGCCGTTAACATGGCTTCTCCCCAGAACCCCTCACTCAGACCTGAGTAAGATAACATGGAATTAACCATTTCCTTAAGAGCTCTATTTTTCCTTTCAGCAACACCATTTTGTTGTGGTGTGTAAGGAGCTGTAGTTTTATGAATGATTCTTACAGATTGGAAAAATACAGGATCGTAATATTCACCACCTCTATCTATGCGTAAGGTTTTAATCAAGTCATGTTATTGCAATTCAACTTTTGTTTTATAAATTCCAAATTTATCTAGGGCTTCATCTTTTGCATGTAGCAAGTAAACACAGCAAAACCTAGAGGCATCATCTATAAAAGTTATAACATACTTTTTATTGCCCAAAGATGGTGTAGCATGAAAATCACCCAAATCAATATGTATCAATTCAAGTATGACAAATTTCCTTGTTAGACTTTTAAATGGTTGTCTAGTAATTTTTGTTAACATACAAGTAGTAAATTTTTCTGAATTTTCATCTATAGCAGGTATTAAATCATCTTTAGACATTTCAAGCATTCTTTTATAGTGCACATGTCCTAAACGAGCATGCCATAATGGGGAATTAACAACAGTAGAAGAAGACATATAAACAGAACCATAATCATCAGGAACTTTATTCAAATTCAACATAAACATACCATTGTTATAATAACCAAATCCTATGAACACACCAGACTTCAATAAGATATACTTATCGGATTCATACACTTGTTTGTATCCACACTTATTTAATACAGGACTAGAAATCAAATTCTTACGAAGTTTTAGAACATGCAACACATTAAACAAAGTAATAGATTATCTTGAACTAAATTCCAGCACCACACTTCCTTTTTCATGAACAAGAGCGAAATGATCATCACCCATGTAAAGTACAGATCTGTCTTCCACTGGTTCATATGTCTTAAACCAACAACGATCTTTATAAACATGAGTTGTGGCACCAGAATTAATCTACCACGCAATTGCATTAACCTGCACATAAAATGCTTTAGAAATTAGTGAAACATAATATTTAATAAATCTGTTCCAAATGAGAACTAAATTCTGACCATGGTCTTGGGATTGGTCCTTAGAAACCTTTCCTGAACCACCAGCTTTTGCGTTATTCTTTTTACCACTACGACAATCCCTTTTGAAGTGACGAGTCTTGCCACATTTCGGACATTCCAACTTAGGTTTCTTGTTGGAACTAGAACCACTGTTGTTCTCTTTGAAACTATGTTTATTTCCTTTGTTTTGTTTCTTGTTCTTATTCTTACCCTTTCCTGTCATATTCACATAGGTTTCATCAAATTATTTACCCTTGCCCTTGTCACTGTCTTGCGCCCTTAGAGATTTCTCTATGAGCAAGTGACTACCAAGTTGGACCAAAGACAAATCGTCTTTACCATGTTTCAAAGTATGTTTGAAATCCTTCCAAGAAGGAGGCAACTTATCAATTACACTTGAAACAGAAATGGATTCATCTATTTTTAGGCCATGTTGTGTGTATTGTCCAAGGATCCTAAGGAGTTCATTAAACTGTTCCATGACGAGTCTAGAATCGACCATCTAGTAATTATTATAATTACTCAGGAGGAACTTCTTACTAGAAGCATCCTCTGCCATGTACTTGGATTCGAGTGAATCCCACAACTCCTTAGCCGATTCAACATTCTGATATATATCAAAGAGAGAGTCAGACATACCATTCAATATGTGTCCCCTACATATGTAGTCATCATTCTCCCACTTTGCTCTTCGCCTTATTGCTTCCACTGTATCATCCTCCATCAATTTTGGCAACGGTGTAGTCAGCACATAAACCACCTTCAAAGTCGTCAACAAGAACTGCATCTTCTTTTGCCATCGCCTAAAATCATGTCCCTCAAACTTATCAAGTTTCTCAAAGTTTGTTGTCATCTTTTTCACCGACTTCCTCCAACAATGATTACCATAGGAAAATACTTTATACATTTGTTAGATATTGTGTGGTGTTAGGGTTCGTGATAATACTGGATTTTTTACTTGTATCGTGTTGAGTTCACTTTCCGTATAAAGTATTCCGACCCTATATATGCTTGGGTTTCGGGATAATTCTAGAAAAGAACACTTTCTATTCTAGGCACAAGATTACAAAGCAAGAATATTAGAGGAATTGTAAGTGAGAATTTCGTTGTGTATATGAGACACAATGTTTCTATATGTATATACAGGAAAAAGGTGACAGTTTCGGGTAGTTAAAGTTGGTTAAAACCGTATTATATAACCAACTGTCATAGACTTTACGGTGTAATGTCCATACACATTTCACTTGTTACGGCGTAACATTATCTATTACGGCGTAATCCAACAAGTCTTTGATTATGTCAGTCTGTTACGACGTAACCTAGTCGCATAGATTACGGCGTAATCAACCCCAAAGCTTTGTCCATTACCCCACAAGATATTACGGCGTAAACCCTGCATTTCTTATCTTGATAGATTTCACATTAGCTCAATGAGTGTGCACTCCACACTTTCCTAACTCGTATCCGAGCCGAACATGAAATCTCATTGGTCTCTAGTAAATTATCATTACCTAAATGGCTGTCGATGACATTAAAATCACCAACAAATCCCCCTTATTTTAGTGTAATCCTTGATTTACTAAAACATATATAAAGATATATGGTATTATGTTATAGCAAACATAACGAAACAAACAAATGCATAAATAAAAATATCTTGCGATTAAATTTTCATCTTAGTATAATATACATTCCAAATATTTGAAAATCGAGGTGTCGTAACGATTGAACCCGTCAATCCATTTGAATACCTGAAGATACCATACACGTAAGTTTCTACAACACTCTAATGTTTGTTTACTTGACACTATTACAAGTCATGTGTTCCAATCCATTAATGAACATATAGGAAGCCAAGTCCAAGCTTCTTGAAGCGGCAAAACTTCATGTTCACATAGGTGGTCCTTTCAGTCTTACACCTGCATTTGTAATTTTTTAAAAGAACCATTAAGAAGGTAAACTTCAACCTACCATCACTTGCAGGTCTGAACACATACCTCGGGAAGATAAATACACGTGTTCCAATCTCTATCTATGAGCTTTCCACATTGAATTGAGCTTCTAACGTTGTATTAGAAGGGAATTAGGTATCTCACAGGTAGTAGATTTAGATGGACTTTAATCCCATCCCTATCACTGACTTAATCACTAAGTCCCTGGCTAAACCCTTCGTCAAGTGGTCTGCTAAATTATGTTATGACCGAACAAACTCAATAGAAATCACACCATTCCTGATTAGTTCTCCAATCATACTATGTCTAACACCTAAGTGTCTAGACTTGCCGTTATAGATTTGACTATATGCTTTAGCCAATGTGGCAGCACTATCACATCGAATAGAAATTGGTGCTATTGGTTTCGGCCATATTAGAATCCCATGTATCAAGTTTCTTAGCCATTCTGCTTCTTTACCAGCAGCAGCCAATGCTACAAACTCAGATTTTATAGTAGAACCAATGATGCATGTTTGCTTCTTGGAAGCCCATGAAATGGAACCTCCCCCAAACAGGAACACCCATCCACTAGTAGAAGATGAATCTTCAACATAATTTATTCAGCTAACATCTGAATAAGCTTCTAATACCGAAGGAGATCCAACATATGATAAACCATAATTCATAGTACCTTTCAAGTACTTAAATACCCTTGTTATTGCATGACAATGCTGTCTACTAGGGTTACTAGTAAACCTACTCAATCTACCAACTGCATAAGCAATATCAGGTCTAGTACTTATCATGGCATACATCAAACAACCAATAGCTCTTGAGTATTCGAGCCGATCCACAGGTTTACCTGTATTCGGCTTAAGCTTTTCTACCGGATGCATGGGAGTACTCACCGGAGAACAATCTTCACAATTAAATTTCTTGAGTATTTTCTCAATGTAATGAGATTGTGTAATTACAAACTCTTTATTCTCACGTTTAATCTTAATACTAAGAATAACATCTGCTTCTCTCATATCTTTCATGGAAAACTTTGATGACAAAAACTTCTTAGTTTTATCAACTTGATTTTGGTCGGTTCTAAAAATCAACATGTCATCAACATATAGACAAATTATAACACC
>BQNB010168119.1:0-10923 GCA_026074375.1 Tanacetum coccineum
TGTCTAAGTATGGGGTTACTTATCATCTTGCTACCGCTTATCATCAACAAACGGGTGGACAAGTGGAGGTTTCAAATCGTGGTTTGAAAAGTATTCTTGAGAGGACGGTTGGTGAAAACCATGCCTCATGGTCTGATAAGTTAAAGGATGCTTTATGGGCATTCCATACCACTTTTAAGACACTGATTGGTTGTACTCCTTATAAGCTCATGTACAGAAAGTCTTGTCATCTACCTATCGAGTTAGAGCATAAGGCATATTGAGCCTTGAAACATGCTAATTTTGATCTTAAAACCGCGGGTGATAACCGGAAGCTTCAACCCAATGAACTTAATGAGCTTTATGATCAAGCATACGAGAATTCTTTAATATATAAAGGGAGGACGAAGAATCTTCACGACTCTAAGATCAAAAACCGCATTTTCAATATTGGTGATCGAGTTTTACTCTTCAACTCTCGTCTAAAGATATTCTCGAGGAAGCTTAAAAACTGTTGGTCAGGACCTTTCACCATCACCCAAGTTTTTCCATACGAAACCGTCGAGTTGTCTCAACTCGATGGTCTAAACTTTAAGGTGAATGGTCATCGTGTGAAGCATTACTTCAGAGGGGACATACCATCAAAGGTAGTCCCGGATCTCCAAACCATCCCTATGGACAACTAAATGCGGGGATCGAGTCAAGCTATGTGACTCGGTTACCAAAAACAAAGCGCTTCGTGGGAGGCACCCCATGCTTATCCATCTTTCTTCTTTCTTATTTCTAATGTGATGTGAGGAGGCTTGTACTCTTCCGATTCTTGTTGTTTGTGCTTGTGATTGTTTGTAGGATTGACCCAAAATTTTTGAAGACTCTCGTGTTCGGTGTTTTGTCCCGGTTCACTCGAGCTTCCTAGCCTTTGCTTGCCATTAGTTTAGGGAAATCCGATATCCTAGATTATTATCGACTAACATCTATCTTTTAGCATACCTAATAAACGGCTTAAGATTTTTGTGATACTTTCTCCATGCTGGGATTATGCATTCGACTTTTTGAGTTCTAGTATGGGGTTTTGAGCCTTAGACTAGGAAACATTGAGGACAATGTTTATTTTTAGTATGGGGTAGTATATCTTCGATATGATCTTACCTACCTTAGCCCGTTGTTCTCTCGTACCCCGTTTTCCCACAAAAATTTTAAAATTTTACATATTATTCAATTTAAAAAAAAGTGTAGAAAATATAGTAAAAAATAGAAAATAGTTGATAAAAAAATAAGTATTTTGACACGAATGTAGGTTTTCCGTTGGTGAGAACAAAAGTAAATTTTGACACGACTGGTTTTATATCTTAGCTTTCTCCTTAAGGTAAATGGATTGAAATTTGCTACTCTTTTATACAAGGAGCTATAAAAAGCAAGTGTAGCTTGAAAAAAGTTAAGATTTTGCAAGTTCCCATAATTGATTTTAAATATGTGAAAATCGATTTATTAGGCTAAGTATTCACGAGTTTCTTTCTTAGAAAATTTAAATTGTGAAGAACAAGAGATGATAGAGTAGAATATAAGTTTTGATGCTAAACGTAGAAACGATGGATTTCTTTAAGGCACATAAATGTTAATTGTGGCTTTTTCTTTCATAGCTTGTTTTCACCTTATACTATAATAGTTTTTAAAAAATAGAGTTGTGTGTTTTTTTTGTTAATAATTAGTTAATGAAAGTTTTCGTCTTTTAGTTCCTTTGTGATTAAGATGAGTACCCATCCGGAATACTTATTTGCATACTATACTGAATCACAATAATAATATTTTGCGTATCCTTTAAAGAGACCATAGGGTATAATTGGGAAGTAGAATTTAATAAGAGAAATAAATACACCCCTATACATTCCTTAAAAGACCATAAGGGTATAAGGAATGGAATTTGTTCTTAAATTTTTGTCTTGTTTTACCTTAAAAGAGCCCTTAGGCATATGTGTGCAAATAAATTGTTCCTTTAAGTCTTAAAGAGCCTAATGGACTAAGAACGATGAATGGTGTCATGCTAAGAACCCTAATAAAAGCCAAATTTTGTCGCCTCGATGTGGACTTAAATTGATGACAATTGATCTTTTGAAAAGTTCTAAGGAACAAATTATTGCCTTTTTAACACGTTACTTTATATTTTTGGAATTAATAAGTATCGAAATTAAGTTCTTAAAGAGCCTATCGGTTATATGACCATGTACATAAAATCTATTATGAGATACACAAATAGGAAAAAGTGGATGAAAAGTAATACACAATTAGCTTTTATGAGTAGTGTTAGCATCATAACTTGTATTTTACAATGATCTTGTTTTTAAGCTTGGCTTGGAGGAGTGAATGTCGTGAACGAGAGATTGCAAATCAGGAATATCGACAACGCCGAGTGATATGTGAGAAATCACATATCCGTTTTATACTAAAAAAACCCTAAAAAGATAAAAATGTGCATAATTATGCTTGTATATGTGTATTTTGTCTTTTGTGAATGTGTAGGTATGAATATTGCAAAAATCACAAGAAAAGAGCCAAAACCGGACAAAACCGGACAAAACCGGACACGGGAACAGAAAGAGTACACAAGAGACGGGAAAGTATCAATAATGGTCAACAAAAGTCAACATTTGTCAACCTTGGTCAACTCACAAGAGGACAAAACCTTTGAAATAACAAATGAGCCCTTAATGTTAAATCCTTTTCACTAAAAATCCTTAAATGAATAACACCGTTAGTCCTTTTATACTAACGGTCGTTAACTTCTTAACCCTTAGCATAAACCTTTAATCCACCGAGCCCAAAACAATACCACCAAGCCCAAATCCCTTATCCAGCCCAAGTCAACGTTTTTAAAACCCGGGTCAAACAAATCAAAACGTATAAAAAGAGGAAATACTGTTTGTTACTATTCACCATCTTCTCCATTTAACCCACCCGTCAAAATCAAAGGGTTAATATAAATTGATGATGTGGCATCAAGATTTGAGTACTAAGCTATGACTTGGCAGAGCAAGACGTCATCATGTGCTCTTATTGGCTAGAATTGACAAAAGGAATGACACATTGCCTTCATACAAACACACAAGGAAAGAGAAATTTGCACTAAAACCTTCGGAAAAGAGGCATAGGTACTCTGACACATGGATTGCCACGCTGGCAATCCGTGTGATCACACTTTGATCCAACGGACACAAGATAAGATCTAATGATTGGAAGCAAAGAAGGGCCAGGATCATTTGGAGCGGCTAACAGACTTGAGGGCCTAGAAACTTCCTTCTCCTGCTATAAATACAAGCATCTCCTCACTCACAGGGATCAACTAGCTTATCTAGGAGTAGTTTTATAGTAGCTTGTAATTTAGCTTATTTCTTATATAATTTCAGCTTATAGATTTTAGTTTAATGTAATTTCCTTTTCAACGATTTGTACTCAATATTAGTTATTAATAAAAGCTGTTTTCTATTAAATCTCCTTTGTTAAAATCTGTTTTCTACTTATTTGCTAAATGAATGAAAAAGCTCGTATTACTGTTTTATAAGCTCAAGCTACTCTTAAGCTACTAAAAGCTCTCTTATAAACTTGATCATCCCTTGGAATTGGATGGTTGTTGGATGATCAAGTTGGGTAATAGTCCTTGAAGGTCAAGGGTTAGGATAGATTAGGAATTGGTTTTGCTTATAGCTATAAGCTATAAGCTGTTTACATAAGCTTTGATTGAGCAAACAATCCCTGTTTAGCTGGGATTTTAGGTTCTGCATCATTTACCTTTTGTCATTTAAAATATTCTAGTTAAACTGTTCTTACTAGCTTAGATTTGCTTATTGATTGTTTAGATTTGCTTATTAACTGTTTAAACTTGCTTATTGATGCTCATTTTAGTAGTTTTATGCTTATTGTGTTTGTTAGATTGTTAGATCTTAAGTTTGTTTTAAATTTCTACAAAAATGTCAAAAAATCAAGAAAATACCAAAAATATTAGCATATACTGTAGGCTTATTATTCTAGCTTCTTTGATTGTTGATATCTAATCTTTAGGTTTGTTATAAGCTGGTAAACATATGGTAATTAGAATTTGTGCTTTATCTCTTTATCTTATAAGCTTAAAATAGATCTATGAAGTTTAAAGGAGTGTTTGGGTCAAGGCAGTACTAACTTGAGTTAGTACTGCCAAGGTCCTCTTGGTTCTTTAAAGTGAATTTACATTTCATTATTAAGTTTATTAAGGTAGGATTTAAGGCCTTTGTAGGTTAAAACAAGTATCAATCTAGTTAGAGGGTAAGCTGTTTTGAATCTGAGTCATTAACTTAGGTCATTTAGGATTTCTAGTTTAAAATAGTTCTAGCTGTGTTCATTGTTCAAAATACTCTTGTTTTGCTTTGTAGAAGGTGTAGAAACAAAATTTTAAGCCTGCAAAGAATGGTTTTGAGTTTTGGCCATTTGTGCAAACTGCATCAGATAGGGAAAACAGACAAACAGCCAGTTTTAGGATTAAATATTATAGGTTAAAAGTTGTTATTAGGATTTAAAATTCAGAGCACAAGTAGTTTTTAGGTCACTCTCAATCTACTTTAGCTTATTTTCTCTTAAAAAGTTCATTAAGCTATCTGTTTTTGAGCCCAAAATAAGCATTTTGTCTTTTCAAGTCAAAAGAAAAAAAAATACTAAAACTCAGTATGATCTGAGTAAAATAGCAAATTTCAAATAGCTTTTTCTTGTTCATTTGATTTTCAAACTATGTTTCAAAAGCTGTTTTATGAACTTTGTAAGGTATACTTTAAGTTTGAATGAACCAAAAGACCATAAGGATCTTTTAGCTTATTGGAAAATAAGCTCAAAGTTCCCCTTAAGGACTGTTTGGTTTTTAGTTTTTCACTAAGAGCTTATTTGTAATCCTTTGCTTATGGCTTGCTTATTTCTGGTTCTCATTGGCTTATTAGATTAGTTTAGTTTAGTTTAGCTTAATTTGCTTAGATCTTAGCTTATTTTAGCTTATTTGTTTCCTTTAGTTTGTTAAAATAAAAGCCAAAAAGAGTTAAGTGATTTTCTAGCTTATTTCTTTTTATTTTAGCTTATTACTTGTTAAGACTAGCTTATTAAGTTAGTTAAAAGGTGTTCGTAGCTTATTTAAGTCTAGTTTTAGCTTATTCAAGTCTTATAGCTTATTTAGTTTAGTTTAAAAATTTATAAATCCTTTTAAGTCTAAACTGTCATTTTTTCAGCTTAATTTCTAGCTTATTTCTTAAAGATTTAAGAAAGTTGTTTTTGTTAAAGTTGCTTATTTTTAGCTTTTTAACAACTTTGCTTTTTAAAGTTTTTCTAAAAAAAGGGAAGATGGAAGTCGGGGGTGAGCAAGGCTCGAACCCCCGACCTCAACATCCTCAACCTTTTTAAAGCCTCACACTCCCACACACAAACCATCTCGCCCTTGGGTCTTTTTCGGTATAGGATTGCAAAATTAATCCTTTATATACATTTTAGCTCTTTTAGTGTAATAAGCTGTTTTTGCTTATTACACAGCTTATTCGATAAGCTGTGTTTCCAAGCTTATTTTTCCTAGATTCCTCATTGTTCAAGCTATTTTTCGTAATTTTTTTTCAGGATTTTTATAAATAGTTTAGTATTTTTAAACATTTAATTTTGTTAAAATCATTTTTAATTCATAAAAAATTATAAAAAAGTCAAAAAAAATATAATTTATTTTTAGAAAATTTTCTTTTAACATTTAGAAGCTAGGAAAAATATATTTGCTTTCGTAGGGTTTATATTGCAAAATTTCATTTTTTAATGAACGGGATTGAATCCCGTTCACGTTTTTAGAGTTTTTAAGCCCTAAACACCTTCGTTTTTAGTCTAGTTTTCTTTGTTTTAGCTTTTTAGTCAATTAAGTCTTTTAAAAACCAAAAAGATCATTTTAGGCTTTATTTTAGTTTTTTTAGGATTCCCGTTTTACATATTTAGTTAAAGTTTAATTTCCCGTTATTAAAGTTGGGTTTAATTGTCCCTTAATTTGCTCACATTTAGGATTTTAGAAGACAAATCATCTTCGAACCAATTCAAATCGTTGTCCAAATAACAAACGTGGTCTCAATTTCATAAATCTTTGGGAAAACGACCTGGTAATCACTTACTGGTTAAAACGTGTAGTATTTTTGTAAGATTTTTCCTACTACCTTTATCCTCAAGGGTAGTTTTGGAATTTTCTATACTTTAGATATTATTACGTATATAATTGACTTGCAATCAGCCATCTATATCTATGTGTATATCAAATAAACATCCTAATATGTCAAGTCAATATCTTAATATCATTTTTACAAAGTACATTACTCATATAATTTGCAACGTTATATCAAAACAGGCTTTAAACATTAAACGTTTACCTTTAAACCCTAACTATATGTAATGTATACATATAAAAATCAATGTACAAGCAATCAAAGCATATGTACAAGTAATATATGTAACACCCCCATTTTTCATATATCAGCGGAAGGGTCATTTGGGGTGCTACGTCATAATATAACAACTCAAGCATAGAAAACGACTCGAAAAGAGATGTTTTTAAATATAACCATTCGAAATAAAAGTTTCACAACATAGGTCCCAAATATTTTCATAATCAATACAACATTTTCAAATATTTTCTTCGAATGATTTTCTTTAAATGGGCCTTTAAAATATTTATTTCATTAGCTTCTCTGAAATCTTCATCACCGAATTACCTTCAAGAACCTAAGATAAAACATGCTAAAAAGTCAACAATAATGTTGAGTGAATCCATAGAGTTTATATATATAATAAATTCCGAACACAAGTATCATTTCTCAAAATCATCAAGACATAACGATGTGGATCAGACAAAGTTATAAGGGGATTATTATAAGTCTCATGACATTAAACGTTACCATCTAAAAAGAATGCCCACTATACACCCTCGCTATGAGTGCATATTACTCTCTATACAACGCATCCGTGGTGTCATTCTCCGACACATGACGATAGCCAGTCGTTACGGATTGGAGGTGACAACCTCCAAATAGTACTATTTCATGTATAAGCGTCTATCATTACCCGGTAGTTAACAATTCATGATTTCCACGAGTCTTTTATCTAGCGAGTTAAGCTAACTGATAATAATCAAGACTACTAGCATACATTCAGGTCCCTTGTGTTCTATTTTTAAAAACAAGCATTTAATCCCCCTCGCGTGTTTATAAACAATTAAAGTATTAAAATGCGAGGCTATGAACTCACTTAGTGATGTCGGAAGGGAATAGCGATGAAATGAAAAACTTCGGGAGTAGGCGAGTCAATCAACCAAGACCTATACAATTAGTAACGGGTCTTAGGTTTCTAGTCGGTAATAATTAATGAAATTTCTAAATAAAGTAAATATATATGTATACATATAGTTAACATTATGATCAAGTTTATATGATGTAAGTATTTTAAACTTAAGCTTTCACATGTTTTTAATTTGCCACTTTTAGCCATTTCAACTAATATTGTTCATATTAGCCCAAAAGCCAATTAAGCCCAAAATCTAAGCATTAAGCTCTTTTATGGCTATTACATTTTTAAGACCAGGTCTTAGCCCATTTATAGTGTCCAAGTGGGTTGGGCCTAATGCTAAGTCATATAATCCATTTAGTCTACATTGGGGCCCCCCCCCTAGTGGTCCAATAAGCCTATAACATGCGTCCGGGTCCATTTTAGCTAGTATACAACTTTTATTATAAGTTTTAGGGTTCTCGAGGTCGAGATACTTTTATTATCAGTTTATTATCCTTTTAAAACTCCTAAAAAGTGGGTCCTATCACCTTGGGTTTTAGTCATAAAATCATTTTACATAATATAGTGTTCTGGTTAAGGAAATTGTTGTAATTTATAAACCATAAATAGTATAATTTATATATTTATATGCTTGGCTTCATATTTAAGTTTATTTTACAGATTCAAACTCAATTAAAATAACATCTTTTAGATTATTACTCAAACAAAATGTACATTTTACTACATCAAGACATGTTACCAATACAGACTGAAATATTCACTTTTACCATTTTTAACGCCCTCTTACAAACCGTAAAGAGATGTTGACCTATACCAATTGAATTCAGAAACTCATAACTTATCACTACATAAAACCAATAGTATTCACGTTTTAAGTGGTTCACTTCGTAAATATGACGTTTTACACAATCTGTACAGCATGTCCAGAATTGACTAGTTTTAGTGTTTTGATCATAACTCATTCATTATTTATCCTCTAGAAGTGATCCAAATTGCCAAATGTTTATAAAAGAATTATCCAGACCCATCGTGCTTATCAAATCCCAACCCAAAAAACCCCTTCTAGAATTATGGAATTTCACGTTCATTAAGCCTACAAATTATAACTTTCTTACTAGTTTTAATGGTCATTCTAGTTAGATCTAACCTAGATCTATGCATGCATTAACACTTTTATTTCTTGATCATCATAAATCATAGATATACATATACATTTGGAAATCAAGAAAAACATAACAAGAACCCATTAAACTTTTACCACAAGAAGTGTAGAAAGATCACAATGATCAAAATAAGAACAAGGATTGATGGAAGCTTCAACTCCAAGCTTAATCTTCACCCAAAAATACTCTTAACCACCATTTTCTTTACCCAAATGACTTTATAAAAACCCTTGTAACTTCACCCCTAAAGTGTACAAAACCTTCCTTGAAAACCCTTCTTAATCACTTCCAAAGTATAAGAAACACACTAGGTAGTCATATTCACTAGTGTGGTCGTTATTTGATCTTCAAAATTTTATAGAATGTGTGTGTGTGTATGGCATCAAAATGGAGAGGGAGAGAGAGCAATGCAGATTTTTGTTGATACTATGGATTGTGTGTGTGTTATTTTGGTCAAAGTGGCCTTTTATATGTTTAGAGTAACATTGCCCCCCCCAATTGGGGGGGGGGGGGGGGGGGGGGGGGGGGTGGGGGTGGTGTGCCCCCCAAATGTATAAACATGAGGCAAGATTGATCACCAAGGGGACACCTCATCCCTTGGTTGATCCGCCCCTATGGGGTGTTAGTTTAGTGGGGTGAGTTATTTAACTTGCCCCATAATTTGTAAATACGGGTATTATCAAAGTTCGATATTAAAAAGTACGCTAACGTAAAAGGTTTTAACGAAAATAAACGATAAATGCGCTAACAGAAAAAATAAAAACGATTGTCATATAACTATTATGATGACATTTTAAAAAAATATAAGACGTCGATGCTTAACCGTAGAATTCGCCCGGTTTCTTTTTGTAAACGTCACATAAATACAAATGTAAGCTCTAAGTCTCCCGTGTTTAGATCGTGAGTTCATATCTCAACATAAAAATGAAAAATATAATTAATACTCGAGAATAAAATAATGACCTAAAATTGACGGATTGTCATACATCTGTTTGATCTGTTCTTCATGATATTGCTTCCAACCTGAGGATGGATTACTTGCCAAAGACAAGATAGAGTAATTTAGACAAACAAAGGTCTCGCATCATGATCAAGGGTTTTGCCAGAATGTTAAAGAAAAATAGACCAAAATATATGGTGTCCATTGTAGTAGTATTTAGAAATATGTTAGATTTACATTAATTATTTCTTTTCTGGATAGTATGTATTTTGCAACACAGAATTATTTTTGTATATGATTTATGATATATACATAAGTGTTAGTGAATATGTTAGATGTCACCTTCATGTGTTAAAATAAGTACAAGTTTATGTTGTTGTGGTTTTTGATATAGATACAACAACAACTAAATTTCCGTCAGATATTAGACTCCGCAGCAACGTACGACCGCGTAATACCTCATTGTAAAAAAGCAAAAAAAGATACATACATGATATCATTAATTAGCTACTATAGCAAAAGGTAAATATACTATAAAAGGGAAAACAAAATCCGCTATATAGGCAAGATCCAAGCCATCGACACGAACTTTTTTTTTCTACAACATAACATATTAAAGGAAACTAGCAAAAGGGTACATTGATATAGTGTTAGGAATATGAAATTCCTAGGAAAGTGTCGACCACTCCATAGATAACAGTCATTAGCTCGTTTAGTTATTTTTGGAACCTTAATAGGCTAATTTAGGAAAAGCCCATGGAAAGCCCATGTAAGCCCATCCATGGCCGGCCTTATTAGGGTATAAATACACCTCTCCATGCTTTGGAGAGGTGGTTGGTTGGTTGTATGTCTCACTTTTTACTTAATGCATTTCATGTTCTCTACTTTCTCTCACTAGAAAAATATATCCTTCTTCCTACTTTCTCTCTCTAGTTCTTGGTTCATAGATCAAAGATTACTTGTATTCTACAATTGGTATCAAAGCCATGGAGTGATTTGCTTAGTTTCTGTGTTTGATTTTTTAGTTCGTTTTTGCTTGTTATTCCGTACATCTTTTTTCTTTCTTTTCTTTTGTTTTCAAAGCTTCTTTGTACACTAAAAGATCATTTACCTAGGTAAAGTTGATCTAGTATCTGTGGATATAGGTGTATTTGCTTTGGATAAAAGAAAATTTAATTTTTTTTCATCTTTTGTTTTCAAAAAAAAACCTTATAAAATACAAATATTAATTTTGAAATTTTCGGCTTAAAAACCAAAAAGTTGTCATTTTTAAGGTACTTATAGGTTTAAGAATACTAGTTGTATAAGAAATTTTGGGAAAAAAAAATCAAAAAGGTGACTTTTGTGTTTTAAAGATTTTGAGTTTCGTACTTGTTTTACCTGAATTCATAGTTTTAGTGTTACCCTAATTAGCAATTTTTGTTGTAGCCGAATTCTCAATACCCGAATTAGCAATTTCTGTTTTGAATTCGCAATATCCGAATTAGCAACTTCAGTTGTAGCCGAATTCGCAACACCCGAATTCGCAAC
>BQNB010168120.1:0-13922 GCA_026074375.1 Tanacetum coccineum
CATTTTCCACAAGTAACACAGACAAAGTTAACATTCGAGGTCTTAGCATTCAAACTGTCATTACACGCAGTTACAGACGCTTTATTATTAGAAAACTTAAAATTCCTATGGTAGTCTTCTACATTTTGCTTCTTCCCTTGACTATTATTAGGCATGACTCTATCTTCCAGTTGATTGCTCTTAAGCTGTGGTCTGCTAACACTAGTAGTGAGAATTACTTATGTAAAGAAAGACACGCGTTTGTTAGTTTTCCTAATGTCTTGATGCAACTGAGATGTTCTAGTTTGATTAGGCTTTGTGTGCACTTTATACATTCCTGGTGCAATCACATTTGTGTTCTTGACAATTGGCAACATATTCTAAGGCAAAATCTGTGCAGTGACTGGTTTTGAAAAATCATTGGACACATTTTATGTGGTAACTGGCTTTGACTTTAAGAAATCTTTCTTTGCAAGAGAATCTAAAAAAATAGCTGGTTTACCTAAAATAGATTATCTTTGACTTTTAAAAGCATTCGGTTGTCGAATAACCAATGATTTTTCAAACTTAGTTTCCACAGATTTTCCTTTCATCCTTTCTATGAGTTTCTTTAACTCACTTATTGCAATTTCTTTGTCTTGTAATTGAGCTTTCAAGTCTTGAATTTCAAAATACTGTTCACGTTCTTTCAGAAATACGTTTGACTGATTTTCTTTGAAAGATTTGTCATTTTTTATCTTTTCTTTACACTGTTGTAAATCAAGTTCAAGATTAATCGCATGTTTCTGAAGTGCTTCAAAACTCTTTGACATTGTTCTACTTTTTGAAAGCTCTTTTTCAAGATGTTCACATTTTTCCCAGGTTTCTACGTAATCACATTGCAAATTAGTAAATTCATCCAGATCAGTGTACACACCAAGTATTGCATTCATGTGATCAGCATAGTAATATTCCCTTGAAAGTCGGTCGATTTCATTCAAAAACTGTGTTTTTTGAGTTTCTAGTTGAGATTTGAGAGTGTCTACTTCATTTTCAAGAGAATTAAAGTATCTCAAATCAGCAACCATTTCCTCGTTTAAACACAAGTGAAATTTGTCTAAGTCCGCATTTATTCTGCTAATATGGGGGCCAAAATTTCCTTCTATTATGTTTTGAATGAAAGGATTGATGTTACCAAAATATGTTCTTTTGGTGATTGTTTGTTTGCAACGTTTCACTCCGTCAAAAATCGTGTCAACACTCTTTTCAATCTTGAAAAGTTCTTTAGAGCTTTTACACTTTTGATCCCAAGGAATGGATTTATCCATTCGTTTTTCTAACAAAGTTGTTTGTTTACGAAAAGACTCTTTGGAAAATTCCTTATTAAAAGATGTATGACTTATCTTTGACGTTTTTGGAAAATAGTGTTGTTCAACTGACTTTTCCTGTTGTGGAACGAACAAATCATAAAGATTATTCAACTGATCATAATCAAACGGTCTGATTAAATCGCTTAATTTTGATCGACGTTCTTTGTCAAGATGAATCGTTTCGTCTGAATCAGGGGCTAACATTAATGCAAGATTATCATTATAGCAGCCTATATCATATAGACGAGGATTCGCTCTTTGAGCTTTCTTGAGGAACTCAGGTTTTGCAAAACTTGTTTTACAATTACGATTAAGTATATTTATTGTTTGAACAGATTGGCTGGTTTTATATACAGTATCATTCAAAACCTTGACTTTGTTTTCTAAAGCAATGACTTTATCAAGTTCTTTGTCTTCACGAGTTTTGTAAAGCTTAATCTGAGCCTCTTTTGCTTGTGACATTATGGAGATGGTTTCTTGATGTGCATAAAGCTCCTTTTTCATATCCGAAGTCTTTTGATTTAAATCATTTTTTTAGAGTATATGCATTAGATGATTTTTCAAAATCGATTTTGTATGACATTAAATCCCCTTTAGCTTTTGCACAATCAATTTCCACCTTTGACACATAATTCACATCATTATACCTATCAAGTTCCGCTTGGAACTTCTTAAGGTCTTTAAACATCAATTGATTAGTCTTGGACAGTTCATTGTTTGCTTCTCTGAAATGGTTATTTGATGATTCTAAACTTTTATTTTTAGTTTTGAAATCTTCAATTTCACCTTTCAATTTATTAACTAGAGCCTTGTTTGATGATTCCAAAAATTTATTTTGATTTTTGCTGTCATCAATTTCACATTTTAGTTTCTAAATTAAAGAAGCAAGCAAATTACATTCTTGATCAAGATCATCAGTATCATCCTGGTCATCCTGAACTCTATCATAACATATATCCAATGAATCAATAGTGATATTGGTGTCACTATGTTCCGCCAGATATATGTCATTACTAGATTCAGGTTGCTCAGGATGTTCATTTTCCATGGCAAACACATTATAGTTGTCATTATTGTTTTGTACCTTATGTATTGGCTCATCATCAAAGATTGGTCCAGAATTGTCAACTTGATCTGGAGTAACCTCTTGAAGCTGTGCCATGTACATATAATGTGCTTCCAATTCCTGATCTTCAGACTCATCATCAGTATCATCCTTCCAATCAGCTTGTTCTGCATTCAACTAAACCCTAGCTTCCTCTTGTTTACACAATAACATCTTTTCCTTGTGATAAGCTGCATCCTTTACTTGTTTTGATTTTTGAAATTCCCTTGATACATGCCTATATTCCTTGCAGTTGTAACACTGAATCCCAGACTTCTGCACAACCGGAGTACCTACATTTTCCCTAGCCCCAGCAACATTAACTGCCCTCTGATTATCATACCCAGTGCCTCTGTTGATTCTTGGAGAATTATCTTGATTAGCTCTACTGGAGTTTGATGAAGTTCGAAGGTTGTTGTTGGTAGGTTTGTAGATTTTCTTAAACGAGAGAGAAATTAAAGCCATGAGTTTGTCAATCTCTTTGTCCTTGGACATTTCATCATCTTTAGTAACCGTATCAGGTTCTGGATCATAAGTAGGAGCAGAAGAGGTAACAATTGCTTTTCCTCTATTTCTGGTAGATTGTTGTGATCTGGTGGAGGAATATTGAGTGTTTTGAGTAGGATGGTTTTGATGATGGTAAACTGGTTGTTGTTGAGCAACAAGTGCAAGTGGATTAGCAGTATGTGCTAGTCTTTTAGCTCTTATCTCATTGACTTCATTCTGGTGTTGCTTCAGAATGTCATAAAGCTTGTGATAGGAGACAGTCTTCAGCTCTTGGCTCTGCTTAACAAGTGTCACAAACCTTTGCCATTCTGGTTGTAGTTGAAGTAAGAACTGGACATTCACTTGATGATTAGTAACATGACACTGATTTCGGACAAGCTCATTCATCATCTTGTAAAACCGTGAGTAATACGATTCAAGTGATTCACCATCCCGTGATGTGAATTTTCCAAACTCCCAATATAAATTGGTTTCAAGATCTTGAACATTGATTGATTCACCTTGTTTCAACCTTTCAATGGCTTCTACATTTCACATGTATTAGGACAAGCATCAACTGTGAAGTAGATATCGTTATGTATCCCTGTGAGAATGATCTGAATGACTTCGGCTTTAGCATTCAGTTGATCGCGTATGTCTTGTGAAACATTCTTATAGTTCTCCATATACCTCTCTGTAGTTGTTTCAGAACTACCTTCAGCAACTGGAACTGTCTTCTCAGCCCATTGATACGTGTATGGTGGATTTTGGAGACAATAGTGGATGAGTTCACTGTTAGGTTTGGTGTCAATGTATCTCTTGATTCTGGATTTCCACTGAACGTAATTACCCGGTGCTAACATTGGTGGACGATCTTTGCTACCTGCTTCCATGATAGCATTATGAAGAGCATTCGAGGATTGAGTTTGCAAATTTGTATTTGAATTTGACATTTTGATGAAGTTGTTGTAAATGGATATCGGATCTTAAGTATGTAAGTGATTGATTGTGGTTTTAAATGAATTAACGTTCACGGGATTTTACAGATCTATGATTAAACCGAGAAATAGAATTCTTTCGCGGGATTTTACTAAATCAAGAAGAAACCGTGAATGAATAATTAATTGACGTTTCAAGTATGATTAAGTTGATTGTTGGTTTGATTGGTTGTATGTTAAGTCCAAGTGAAGTTTATAAGTCCTTGAAGATAGTCCTTGAGGTTTGTCCGAAACTGTGAAGTCCTTTTGGAAGTTATGAAGTTCAAGTTCCAAAAAGTGTGATACAAAACGCAATGTTAAGACAAAACGCAGTCTACTATCACTTTTAGACAAACCGCAACATTGATTCTCGGACAAAACGCAATATCACAAACCGCAATGGTTTTCACAAAATGCAACTTTCTCGACAAAACGCAGTCTTCACAAAACGCAATATTTCCAAGACAAAACGCAATTTTTTCTTGTTACACAAAACGCAACACTTTTATGACAAAACGCAACGGTTTTGTTACACAAAACGCAATGTGTTTCGACACAAAACGCAATGTTTAGAAAAATTGGGCAGAGTAACGTTTAGTATTGTTGCATTAAGGGTCTTCAATCACTTGACAAAACGCAAGTTTACTTGTAGTAGGCAAAACGCAACTAGCTTCCAAGACAAAACACAACTTTCCTGGACAAAACGCAATGCCACCTGCAAGATATACAAAACGCAACAAGTACGAGGTCGTTTTCAAGTTGTACTTCTTTGTCTCTACCACAAAACACAACGAGCAATAATACACAAAATGCAACGAGGAATGACAAAACGCAATGAAGAAATGATCTTTAAACAAGCTCGAATTCAGCCTTTTTGCCACTAAATCCTTGTTTCAATGCACGAAAATAATGTAGAACACGATAAAGAACAAAGCGTGACAAGATTAAACATAAAGTTGGCCAAAAATGCAACACTTAGGAGAACAAAAAGCAATGCCGTGAGTTTTGTGAATAAAAAAACCAAACCAAGTCTTGAAGTTTGTGAACGTAGACGTTTATAAGACCCAAGTTTTGTAGTTAAGACGTTTTTAGTACCATTAAAAACAACAAGTCGTGACCTTTTTAATGCCTAATGACCACGAACCAAATCAAAACCACAAAAACAATGACCGAATACCCCTTGGCGATTGATACCACATGTTATCCCACTTAACTAATCCATTATACAACTAAGATACACAATAACAATGAACAACGAATCCTTGGTGGAAGAAAAGAGAAAGAAGGACAAGAAGAAGAAATTAGAGAGAATGTGAGTTACAAAAATGAATGAAAAATGTAACCAACACCCTCTCCATGTGAGGAGAGGGTTCTATTTATACCCATGCCTTCTTGTAGACGTATGGGCTTATTAACTTGGGTCGGGCTTGGCTAAACTTAGGCTTAGAGCCCGAAACACAGACAATATTAGATTACAATCCAAGCCCGTTAAACCTGACTAACCTATTACAATACAAGACCTAGTTTGACTTTCTAAGACCGATAACATTCTTGTTTGACTTAATATAATTAAGGCTAACATAAGATTTTAACGCTCGAAAACTTGAGTAAGCTTCTTTGATACTAATTGTAGAACCGTAGAGGGGGTTGAATAAGGTTTTCTTGACTTCTTTGAAGTTTATAAGACTTCAAGTCTTGAAAAAGCCGAGTGGTGTGCTAATCTACTTTGTGGAAAGAACAATAAGTAGATAGAGAAAAGCAGAGACACCACGATATATACCGGTTCGGGAAGGGGGTTTAGTCCTTCCGTATTTCCAATTTCGAATCCACGACTCCAATACTAAATTAGTATAATCCTTATGGTGGACTATAAACCATATTACAATTTAACTCCACTGGCTTTTAACAAAGACTTGCACTCACAAAGAAGAGTTACTAGCTACGGTATTCCAACCTCGGAATGCACCCCTAAGAACCTGTGATTCGACTTGTCATATCATCTCTAAAAGCCTTCCCCTTGGAAGATTTCCAAAACCCTAACTAGATCCCCAATGATCTAGGCTGGATCCCACAGATACAAGACTTCCTATAAAACTCGATTGAATAAAAGATAGATGGTTGAACCAAGTCCTAACCTAGTCTAGAGACTCAATTCTAAAGAAAGGGTATAAGAAAGAAGACACTCGACAAAACACACAAGTATGGATTAGGTACTTGTGTGGCTCTCTTATGGAGATGCGTGTTCTTCAATAGATGATAGAAGAGAAGATTAAGAACACAAATATGTTAGACTTAGAGGATTAGAGGAGAGAAAAGAAAGGAAAGAATGTTTACAAGAGGTAAGGAATACAAAGGCCAATGGTGGGTATTTATAGGCCAAGAGTCCCAGATTATTAAAAACAATTTGAGTCTAGTGCGTTGCCCATGCGTCAACGCATAGCCAGTGCGCCAGAATCCCAAAGTTGTTTTCTTTGGGACTTTAGAGTTTTAAATACCCACACTTGTTAAACCCCTAATTATACTTGATGCTATGACCTTTCAATCATTCTTATACTCAAGGTCAACCAACTTAAATATCCATTTGATAAAACATTTGTGAAGTATTAAAAGTGTTTTGCTTATCTAATAATGTAAAGAGAGAAAATGATTATCGAAAAAGGGTATTTTAGGTATTCCTCAGAGTGTAACTAGCTTAGTTGGCATGCAACTAAAGATTTGAAAAGCTAGTTAATGGTACAAGAGAATATTCTGGGAATATGCTTTGCTGGGAGAGAAAGAGGGAAGAATATGAAATTTAAATTTCAAATTGAATTAACCACATGTTGGATAAGAAAGACTAGATTGTGAATGAGTTGGCATGATGTGATAGAAGGGAGGTTATCGATATTGGTTTGAAATGGATGGTGAGGATGTGAAGAAGAGAGGTAAGATGGATTGGTAAAGTGGCAAGATCAATGGTAGAAAGAGAGGTGTATTTGTTGTTTGAGTGAGAAGTGTATGTTTGTGAGAGGAAGTCTGTTTGATTAAGATTTGAATTCAATCCAAGGGTGGAGAGTAGAAAGAGGTAACTTGGATTGATAAGGTAGCTTGATCAAGGGTGGAAGAGAAAGTGTGTTTGTTTGAAATCAATCCAAGGGTGGAGAAAAGAATAGGGTATCTTGAATTGATGAATTGACTTTATCAAGGGTTAAGATGAAAGTGTGTGAGTGTCTGTAATTCAAATATTATAAGGAAGAAGGTGAATAGTGGATGTGTGGTGGAGAATGTTTTGATGGAATATGGAGGAACCTTTGTTAGGAATGTAGGAAATAAGAAGTACAACAAGTACAAGGAGAGTACATTGTGTAAAGGAATATGAGTTGGCATGTAGGTATTATTTGGGGATAGTTTATGTAAAGGAAGGTTTATACTTGGAGAAGGTTTAAAGATAAAAGTGATGAAGATGGTGATGTTTATGATGAAATCAAAGGATCGATTTAGGTTTATAGTCACATTGCCAATAAGAAATAAAGGAGTAGGCAAGTGTGATTATGGGAAAGTTTAAGAAAGAAGTGTTTAGAGTGTTGTGAATGATAAAATTATTTGTTGGGTAAGAAGGGTTAACAAATGATTAGGAAGGATGGGTTGTAGGATTGTGTAGGAGGAGTGTAGGAGTTTGTAAGTCATCTTGTACATGTGAGGAATACATGTGAGTTTGTAAAGCATTTATAGGTAAGGAGATGAGAAAACTCAAAGTATGATTAATCTCCACATACCACAAACTCATTTAGTCATTTAGATTTTAATCCATGATAGTCAACAATGGATTTGATCACTAATCATCTTGATGCAAACAAGCTAAGTTCTTTGCATCTCAAATAAAGCATATCCCATAACGAGAAATGATGCGTTTAAGCAAAGTGACCTTTGAATTAGTTTAACCAATAAGGGAGTAAAACCCATTACGTGATTAGGAACAACGTAAATCTGGATTAAGGTCAAATGAATATTTTTTCTTGGTATGTTGAAAACATGATCATACTAGGTTTAGAAAGAAGTTTTGACCTTGGCTAGAGTTATTTGATAAAATATTTAAGTTGTCGTTTTATAGAAAAACGAGAGGATTTGTTTTTGCTCATCTTTAAGAATAACCACATTTGGAGTGTTCCCAAATGCTCAAATATCATGAACATACCTTTATTGAAGTTTTCACATGTGTCGGGTAACAGGAAAGCCGACTTGCAAAATTCATAAAAACAGACTTCGCGAGTGGCACGCTGACGCATGCCCAGCGTGCTAGATTCCCAAATCCGTTTTTTAGATTTTGGCTATCGTTTGTTACTTTCCGTGGGCGAACGTTTATTTGTCATCGTTAAAACATAAAGGAGATACTAGTCAATGTTGCACCAACAATTTTGTTACCTCATCTGCCACATTTTTTGTATCATCTTAAAGAGTGTTTGGCTTAGTCTTTTGGTTTTTAAAAATAATATGGTTCCAAACACCTTAATCAGCTAAGGTATTTGGGTTCCAAACACCATCAAGAACTTGATAATGTACCACAACAAACCCATTAAAATTTTGTTTACAAATACCATTAACAAACTGTTGATATACGTTCCTAAATATACAGATAATCATATACCATTAACACATAAACAATAAATTCTTTGTGACTAAAAGGAAACTTGTACAGTCAATATCAAATACAAACAACAATGATAAGGTGATTAAAAGGAAAAATGTTACCTGGTACAACTTCATTCCTTAGCCCCTTACTTAAATCGATCACCTTATAATTTCCACCACTTTCCCCCTTCATATTAGACAACCTACTGCTTCTTCTTACTACAAAATTAACATGCAAATAATGTATTTTTAAACCTTTTGTAAGCAGAGTTTGCTCAAACATATAGATTAAAGAAAGCATAATGTTTTACTTATCGAACAAAATTAGGGGTAAATATTCAACTTCTGTTTCATCATTTGTGTTATTCATGGTTGTTGAATCCCTAACTTATAACTAGTTGATACAAGAAACAATCCAAAAAATTTAGCTATGTTGTTGATGATGATGATATGGCATTTACAAATTGATACATTAAGAATCCCCTAAATAAAGATTAATTATTGTTGTTGATGATGATGATATGATATTGGTGATTTAATTGCAATGGCTTGATTTACGGAAGTATGAAACTGATATGACTGTTCTTAACTGATGTCTATAAAACTAAAAAATAACCCGCTAAATTATTATTAATTGTGGTATATAAAGCCCCTACACTTGAATGTTAATTACCGAAATGCCATTCATAAATAACTAATCTCATCTACAACTAAAAAATGATCCAATGTTCTACATTAGTTCTTATTTTTACAATCTGAACAAATCTCTCAAATTAACCACCCTCATATGAGTAGTTATCTCAATCACAAAATAATTTCTTAATTAAAAACTCACATTTTAAGATAAACTTGACTATTATTTTTTTGTTTTATTACTATTATTTTTTTAGAATGACGATTTTGTCATTAACTTTCTAATAACCATTACAGAAAATCGCTGTAAAAAATTACAAACTATCAAAACTATAAATGAGCTAAAATTAAAAGTACAACATTCCAAAAAGTTTAATATAAAAAAGAAAAAAATAATTTAAAAACACATCCTCTTCCATATTATACCTCCACCACCACAATCAACACACATTATAAATAAAAAACCCATTTAAATAAAAAAAATCATACTCACACGATGGCGCAAGGGAGGGTGTATGGTAGAGCCGGCTTGGCGGCGTGCCACGTCTAAATGGCATCGAGCTTTTGTGGCTGCACTCAATGCTTTAACATGTTGCTTGCTCTATTTAAACTAAGTCACTTTGTAGTAGTGTATACAATTTGTAGATAAAAAATTACAAAATGTGTCTGAACATAGAAGTAACTTGACTATTACCGATTAAAAATTTAGATTTCATAATGTTCTTATTCCTATTGTTGCATATTCTAAAGTTGGACTTAGTTTGATTACCACTACGCTGGGACGGCCCATAATGCTTGATGCTTATACAAGCATTATGTGCCTTAAATCATAAGGGCGTAATACCTATGCTCGGGCTCTTATTGTGGTATTGTATAAAAAGGCTCTTGTGGACTCTCTAGTCATGGCTATCCTATTTCAAAATGGGTTGAGGCATTCTATGAAAACTATTGATATTAAATATGAGTGGCAACCCCCTTGTTGTGATACATGTAAAATCTTTGATCATGTTGATGATTAATGTCCTAAGTAGGTTAAGGTTGTTGCTCTGACTCAAGTATCAGACGATGGGTTTTTGGAGGTTACTCATAAGCATAGGAAAGGAAAACAAATCGGTAAGCCTCGACACATTGATGGTGTTTGGTTGACTAAGCCTTAACCAAACTACTTTTATCGTGTTGTTAGCAAACCAGTAAATGTTAATGATGAGGCATCTACATTGCCACCTAAAGAAAATAAAGAAGCATCTTTGCAACCTAAGTCTAATGTTAATGGTGAGGCCTCTACATCGTAACCTAAAGGAAATAAGGAAGCAGCTTCGCAACCTAAGTCTAATGGTTTTTTATAGCTCTTGAGGAAGATAATGGGAAATTGATTGATGATACAAGGAAGAAGGTGAAGGCTCCTCCCAAAAAGACTCCTAGGAAGACTGGTATTTGGTCGAGTAGGAAGTATACTCTCCTAAACGAAACGTAGTTTTCTCTCCTGAAATGAAGGTTCACTACATTGATAAGGATGATATGGATTTTTGATGACATGGGTCAGGCGGTCAAGGAAGTGGATCATGAGAATGCCTATAGCGACAATGGTTGATGGTTTTCTTATGGTTTTTAGCATTTCTTGTGAGCCAATTTATTTTGCTTCATAGATTGTGTCGTATTTGCATAGATGTAGTATTTCATGAGATTGACATGTCAATCTTATGTTGTTTTTGGTTTAAACACAAATGGTGCGTTCTTGTTTTGCCTGGGTAATAGGCTGTGATGTAGGACCTCACCTACATCCTTTGTACTTGAATGTTTTTTTGATATAATATATTTTATCAGGGAAACCCTTTACCCAAACTTAGAGCAGGCGATGTAGTGTCCATTAACTTGTTATAAGACAATTTTTGGCCTATGACATAGTCAAACTGCACCACCTCAAATACCATAGCCATGTTATAGGGCCGAATGTGGTTGGGTTGGCGAGGGTTATGTGTGCTTTTTTTAGTGGGTGGTGTATTTTTGATAGTGTGTTATTGATGCACTTGTGCCTACAACTTGTTGTAGCTAGTGAGCATGTTTTAGTTATATTGATGTTATATGATGTATTTTGAATTAATGACCTTATAACATGTGCTTAAAGACAAAAAGCATAAAAGATTTAACCTCAACTACTTAGGCTTTATGGAGTGGGCATGAGCCCTCATCGGTGAGGTGAAGGTCACGCACAATTCACAAAAACAACCCAACTATGTCACGGGCAGGGAGGAGAAATACCAAAGGCAATAGTGAGCCGGTCACCATCGTGAGGAAGAAAAAAAGTAGGCCCCTATAAAAAGTATATGTTGGTCTATAAAAAAGTATCTGTTGGTTTGTATATAAAAAAATTACACTACTCCATATTTTAATTATAAATACCTATAAACTTCATCATTTTTATACACATCTTCTCATATTCTTACTCAAACAACATATATTTCATTCCTCATTATCAAAATTGATTCTGATACGTTTTTGTTCACCGACACAGAAGAACAAAAAGTCGTTAGCCGGGAAATGAATTTTCGTACCAGAGTGATGTCGTTTATTAGGAATAGACGACGAGCAAATTGACCGACGAGAAACATCGTACATCGAGATCATTATGGTGCTGAAGATCGTTTAGTCGCCGCCTTTTTTAGTGAGAACCCGATGTACGATGAATATAAATTCTGAAAGACACTCCGAAAGGCTCGCCCCCTTTTCAATCGGATAGTTGAGGAGATACCTAGTCATTCTTAATTTTTTTCGTTGATGACTATAAGCGATTAAGGTATAAGAAAATGCAGGAATCGGCAAGGAAAGATGTGGAACGAATGTTTGATGTTCTGAAGAAGAAATGAGCTATACTAGCCAATCCCGCATGAGCGATGAAAAAAAGAACAATGAATATGATGTATACATGCATCATATTACATAATATGGTTCAAAAATACAAAGGGTACGCGATATCTTCCTATTCGTACCTGGATGAAGCACATCAATTGGACGACCTCAAATGATCCGCTGAACAAGTGCGACAAGTTATGAGGCACATCAGATCGTCACAAGCACATAAAAACCTTCATGTCAGTTTGGTCAAACACTTGTCTCGTAATGTTTAATTTCAGTTTTAAATGTACTATATTTAATATTCAAAGCCTATGTAATATTTTTAATTTATGAATAAAAAGTCTCTAATTTCGTACGTTTTACGTTTTTTAATTTCGTACGTTTACGTTGATATTTACGTTTTTAGTTTACGAATAAAAAAATTTAAATAAAAAAATTTGTATAAAACGTGAGGGATAATGACCAAAACATGTGAAAGGTGAGAAGGAGTGAGAGGAAGTGAGAAGAGAGGTGACGCTTAGTTGACTCTATTGTGAATGGTGAGTCATTGTGACCACTCCCATTAGCCTTGCAAACTAAAAAGGATATGCTATATGCTCCAAATAAAATTAAACATGTGAATAATTGCTTTTTTTACATAATATAAAATTTAAAAGAGAAATAATAGGTAAAAAGATTTAAGTTTATTTTTAGCATTCCTATAATATTAATATGAAATTTACAAGTTAAAAAAAATTGAAGTTTACAATATTGAATATTGATTATCAAGCAAAAAAATCCGTGCGTTGCGGCAGGGCATTTTTTTGGCGAATCGATTTTGAATGAATATTGAATGGAAATGTGTCCACGTGTTATGGCGAAGCTGATTTGTATGCAACACATGTAGTTTATTTGAGTAAGCATTTTTTAACAATCACGGATACGTTATTTATAGAGCGAACGACTTTTTGTATGTATATAAATATAAATATGAATGGAAAATCTGTTTCTAAATACAGTCGTCAATGACAAAAAGTAGAGGTTATTTATATGATTTAAACTTTCACCGAATTATACGTTCCTGACTCATGTCGTTTATTTCAAAGTTATTAGATAGTTTAGGGTGTGTTTTGAAAGTCTTTTTAGAAGTATATATATATATATATATATATATATATATATATATATATATATATATATATATATAGAGGAAGGTTAAAATAAAAAGACAAATATTCGTGAGAAGGATAAAAAGATTTATTTTTTTAAAAAAGTTCTTAAAAAATTCTGAAAAAATTCCACAAGATCGTGTATGTTGGTGCATGAAAAAGTTGTAAAGGAAGTTTTTCTAAAAGTGGATAGTTTTGCCGAAAAAAATTTATTAAAAAAAACGTTTGTGCATTAAATCGGTTTTTTGTGCATCAAAAATTCGTTTTTGTACCCAACTTCTTTTGACTTTTTGCATCAAAATTTTATTGCGCATCAAACTATAACAAGTCGAAAAATTTGTGCATCAAAATATTTTTGTGCATCAAAATTTCCTTTTTTGCGCATTAAAAAAACGTTTAAAAACTCAAAATTAGAAAGACTTCTTTTACAAAAGTTATATGCACCAACATACCTGATTTAATGGAATTTTTTTGGAATTTTTCGAGAACTTTTTAAAAAAAAGTTTTCTTTTATCCTTCTCACGAATATTTGTCTTTTTATTTTAACATTCCTATATATATATATATATATATATATAATGTAAGTGAAACTAGTAAAGTTTATGAATTAAATTGTGATTAATTTAAACAATTAGATAGATTGTATTGCGTTTCATAAGAGTATTTTAGTCCTACGATATTGTAAGTTTTAAGTTTTTAATCAAGACAAAAGTTTGATCATTTTCTCTTTATCTTTTATATAATAAAAGAATTACATCATTTCGGAAATAATTACGGTTTTCGG
>BQNB010168121.1:0-13922 GCA_026074375.1 Tanacetum coccineum
ATTCGTTATCACCCGAGGAAAGCAAATGTCATTGCTGATGCTTTGAGCAGGAAAGAACGAGAACCACCGTTGAGAGTTCGAGCCTTGGTTATGACTATTAGTTTGGATCTTCCTAAACAGATCTTAAATGCTCAGACCGAAGCGCGAAGACCCGAGAACATTAATAGTGAAGACGTTAGGGGAATGTTGATTGAAAATGCTAAATTTCCAGAAGCAATTAGAGAGAAAAAGTTGGAACCACGTGCGGATGGAACTCTGTGCCTCAATGGCAGGAGTTGGCTACCTTGTTATGGTGATTTGCGGACTGTGATCATGCACGAGTCCCACAAATCAAAATACTCTATAAATCCGGGTTCTGACAAGATGTACCAAGATATGAGGAAGCTATATTGGTGGCCCAATATGAAAGCCGACATTGCCACCTATGTTAGCAAGTGTTTGACCTGTGCTAAGCTCAAGGCCGAACATCAAAGGCCATTAGGATTGTTGGTACAACCCAAGATATCTAAATAGAAGTGGGACAACATCACTATGGATTTTGTTACGAAGCTTCCTAAGACGTCGCAAGGCTACGACACCATTTGGGTGATCGTTGACCGACTTACTAAGTCTGCGATCTTCACGCCGATGAGAGAGACTGATCCTTTGAATAAACTTGCAAGAATGTACCTAAAGGAGGTGGTCACGAGACATGGAATACCTGTTTCAATCATTTGCGATCGCGACCCGAGGTTCGCATCCAACTTCTGGAGGTCACTTTAGAATGCTTTAGGTACAAACTTAGATATGAGTACTGCGTACCATCCACAAATAGACGGGCAAAGCGAGAGGAACACTCAAACTCTCGAGGATATGCTACGTGCTTGCGTGATCGATTTCAGAAAAGGTTGGGTTAATCATTTACCGCTAGTTGAATTCTCTTATAACAATAGCTATCACGCTAGCATAAAGGCCGTACCATTCGAAGCACTTTATGGTCGAAAGTGTCGTTCACCTGTTTGTTGGACCGAAGTTAGAGAAGCTCAAATCCTCGATCCTGAACTAATTCAAGAGACAACTGAGAGAATCGTCCAAATCAAGCAAAGGATGCAAGCTGCTCGGGATTGACAGAAGAGTTACGCCGATCTGAAGCATAAATCGATGGAATTCCAAGTCAGGGATAAAGTTATGCTTAAAGTTTTGCCTTGGAAATGGGTCATACGTTTTGGAAAACGGGGGAGGTTAAACCCCAGGTATGTTGGACCTTTCAAGGTGTTAGGAAAGGTTGGAGAGGTTGCTTACAAACTCAAGCTTCCAGAAGAACTAAGCAGGGTTCACAATACATTTCATTTATCTAACTTGAAAAAGTGCTATGCCGAAGAACCATTAGATGTTCCGTTGGATGGACTTCATTTTGATGACAAGCTTCAGTTAATGGAGGAACCCGTTGAGATCGTGAACCGTAAAGTTAAACGGTTGAAGCAAAGCCACATTCCATTAATCAAGGTTCGATGGAACTCCAAGAGAGGTCCTAAGTTTACGTGGGAACGTGAAGACCAATTCAAGAAGAAATACCCACACCTCTTCACCAAGACCGCACCGTCGTCAAGTGCTGGATCGTAAGCCTTGAGGATAAGGCTTGTTTAATGGGGGGAGTCTATAACACCCCATGTTTTCAAGTCATTAACGACGATGATAAATCTACTATTTATCTTTTATATTGTACGCGTTTGTTTTAACTCGTAAACGTTAAGCTAAATCGCGTAGGCTAAAAATTAGCGTTCAATGTAAACGGGCACCAAACAATTAAACGTTTACATCAAGCAAGTATTAAATAATTATTTTGAGAATAATTATGGTCTTTGTTCATTTTATTTTTATCGGATACGTAAAGTGTATACGTTTCGCGATAAATTGCGTTTAGGCATACCCGGAACCACGTTAATTAATCTACGCTTCAACAAATACCCACGATTGTACCCAATACCTAAAGTTTTATTAAATTTACTCAAGTTAACATTATGTTTCACTTGTACACTAGAAAATAAAACAATACACAAATGCATGCAAGTAAACATCTTTTATGAAAATATACAAGTTGTAACTTTCCTATATGTAACTAGATAATGTGTTAAATAACAAAAGGCTTCTAGAACCTTCCCCCCTAACTCACGGCATACAACAACAATTGGGACAAAGAGCACACATTTTTCATACCAAGTTGGCTTGTACATCTTTTGCTCATTAAACATAGCCATACTTTGTTTCCTTGACTATTTTTCTTCCTTAAGACCCTCCATATGTTTTCTTGAATACTATTGCAAACTTTTTTGACCATCTATATCATATATACTTGTATGTCTAGTAAGAGAACACATAGATAACACAAAACACTTAGAAAAAAAATCAACAAACTCCTCCCTTTTTCTCTCTTTTAAGCTACGGCACAAACACCCCCCTTTAATAAATCCATATCAAATTTTCTACAACCCATACACACCTACACACATCATTCCTAAGGTATACTAAGGCATTTGCAAGCATTGGTTAACCATTTTCAAGTATTAATCAAGAAAAGGAAAGTTAGGGTTTTCACTTGGAAAACTAGGGTTCATATTGTGCAAGCTTTGGTTTTTAATCTAAACAAGGGTTTAGATTGTATTGGTCATCATCTTCATTCATCATAAGGTCATCTAGAACTCTTTATGTTCTTACAATTTTCATTATATGCATATGTTAGTTCATTATAGCTTGAATCACCATTTAGGATTTTTAAACATGTAAAATGGAGTTTTTACTTGTGATAATCATTTTGTACACTTTTACATATGTTGTGATATTGATAATATCATGTTAAAATGGATGAGAAAGTATTGTACCATGTTGTGTTGGTGTAAAAATGGATAAATACAAATTAGGGTTTATAAAGTTAACTTAATATGTTACAAGTAAATGAAATGAAAATGACATGTTAATATTGATTATGAACTTTTAATCATGTTATATGAACACTAAAATAAAGTCATGTTATATGGCTATGTATGAACTTGTAGTAAAAAGGTTTCTTATGAAAGTTAAGGGTTAAAAGTGTTATTATGGACTTGGTACTTTGGACATATATGGACAATATATGGAATTATGGACTTTAATATATGTATGATATATAACATATATGGTATATAAGATTTTTGGTAGATTACAAAAGTGGGAAAGTATAAAAACAAGGTTACATATGGACTTAACAAAGTCATTCAAAGATTCTGTCCAAAATTCGAAAATAAACATATCTATTTTATATTTTTATAAAATACTACATCTCAAGACGAATCCGGGCATGTAAGAAACTTGATAAACGGATTGATAACGAAAAAGTTACGGTAGAAACAAGTTATACGATAAATAAACGGATATATAAAAGAATTTTTATAAAACAATTTATAAAAATTATATAAAACAGCAAGTTTGGTATTTTTAACAAATTATACATATTTTTAGGATTCCAAAATGATAAGAATCGTAATTTTTCAATTAATAACGAACGAGTTATGAATTTCGCGAGTTTACGACAATTAATACTTTTATAAAACTATTTTTATAAAAGTTACTGTTCATGACAGAAACTTTTATTTTTGTAAACCTCATAAATCATTAGAACTTTCAATTACGAGAACGTGCTCGAAAGAATCGCTAAAAACGGATTTTGCGATAATTAAAACTATAAAAATAACTTTATAACTGGTGTGAACAGTAAAAAGTACTGTTCATCAGAGGGTCAAAAATATAAAAATGTCAAATTATGATAACTCGTCCTAATACGAAAGCGTGGGCATAAGAAACGTCAAAATCAGACTTAAAACGCGAAAGTTACGCCAGTTTTACTACAACGGGAAATATAAACGTTTTAACTTATTAAACACAATTTTTCCAAAACAATTAGATGGTGATTGAACTATATAGACCTATATGTGGTATTAGTTTAAGCAACAGTGCTATATTACTAGGGAGTTCATAATGACCGCCTCTGTGGGGTGGCGTATCGAGAGTTGTCTAGGATTATACAATTATAAAGTGTCCTAGATCTCATACTGTTCAAATACAGGACCTCTTAATTATGATAGCTCCGAAACGATAGTTTATGATGAGCTAGATAGCGTATTATATGATATTGGTTAACTCGGAAATATAGTACTTGGTGTTACTTATACGACCTTATTTTAAATAGGTTGCATCTGACGATTTGCAGTTGGCGGCATTATATGTTGATTATACTTGACCGTTACGCTCTAATCAACGGTGTGTTCATAGCCCCATGTTTTACAGGCTTTTGTTTTACAGTTTGTGGGGTGAGAAACATGCAATGTTTTACAACTGGACACAAGTGGTTAAGTTTCATATATGATTACGTGTTGCCTAAGTCTGAGATAACCCTGTCTGAGCCCACATTATCATGAATGTCAGTTACTGGATTGTGCAGCGCGAATGATATGAATAGATTCTTTTTGGATTGAACATCCCCGTTCGGGTGATTAGCGCTTATCTACGGGCAATATAGGCCCTTTATATGGTATTCGTTTATGTCGAGCTTCAGTGTCATGAGCGCTTAGGGCACCGTAATTAAAATTTATATTGATGTTCCTGCATCTGTTGGAATTATAATACTTTGGACATCTTTGTGGTCCCTACATATAAGCGATTTTTGAAACTGAGTGAATTCACCAACATTATTTGTTGACGTTTTAAAAGCAATGTTTTTCAGGGGTCAATAAGCACAAGGTGCAAAGGGATACATTGGTGAGTTTTGAATTTAGATTCATGCATTAAATGATTTGTACGCATTACATTTTGTTTAACTGTATGGGGCTTAGACTCTTTGTAGTTTTGAACAAGTAGACAAAGTGAAGCTTCGGGCTTATGGAACAAATACTCTTTGTTAAACTCCGCTAACTGTATTCAGTTTTTTAAATGACTTTTTGGTGCGTTATATAATACATCTTTGTGTTATTGATCTTTGAAGGATACACGCCCGGACCCTCTATTTCGTTGCCGACCCCACACAATTTGGGGGGTTGGTACACACCCCGTCTTTTATACTTTGTTCCAGGGATTCCGATGCTTAGGTTGTGACAAAGGCTGATTGCATGCAGTCATGCTAGGAGGTGTGAATAGGGCACTACGTAATGGTGTGACCCGTGACTGATTTGTTTTATCTCATTGCGCGGTGGGATTGAGGTTGGGTTACAGTTACAACATCCCTTATCTATTGGCTAAGTACTTGAGGTTGTTTTCTTCAGAGAGGAAGCGCAAGGCGATGATATCTGGAGGACAGTTTGTTGCTAGTTTGGCTAAGCATTTTGGGATGCTTACTGAGGAGAGACTCCAGGGATTAACGGTGATTGTCCAAGACCTCCCCATGATTGATATGGATGAGTTGATGAGGCTGCAGATCTGCGAGGAGCTTGAGATACTTGGGCTTGGGTAGCCCCGTGACCAGAGAGGCAGCAGGTTTCTGCGGTTGGTGCCCAGAGGTCGCTGAGGGTGCTCCCGATGTTGATGAGGGTGACTAGGTTGTTCCAGCACCCGTACAGGCACCTTAGCCACCACCTACAGCTGAACCAGCTAGGACTATGGCACAAAGGTTAGGTAGGCCAGAGGAGGACGTCCATGGTTTACGAGGGGCATTGGGCGAGCAAAGAGAGGTATTAGATAGTACGGCCCGAGATTTCTCTCGATTCACTACATAGACGGTCACTGGACTTTCACGGATGATGGATCAGGCTGGGGTTAGGTACACGAGCTATGCAAATTTTTAGATCCCATACCAGAGGCGTACCATGTGTAGGACTGATGACGCCAGCACTTCAGCACCCCAGTAGCCAGACCTTTGACTCCTCTATCCCTTACTTTTTGATATCTATCTTTTGTAGACATTTTATATCATGAATGTATCTTAACTTTAATACAACTTATCCTTTTGTGTGTATGTTATCGATTTATATATAGTATTATATTATATTATATATATATATATTATAGTTTTTATATATTTTGTTATTATATATATATTTTATATATATTATATTATATTTTTATCAAATTATATTATATATTACTATAATGTATGATGTGATGATTTGTTTGTGCATGATAAAATCAAGGCTGGCAGTAAGTTCAGCAAATTAGCTCGTTGATTAATTACGGACTCAAGCACCATATCTATTACATGAATGAAAGAAGGAGAGGAAAGTGTTGAATAGTGTGAAGGAAGCTAAAGAAAAAGTCTAACTTAAATACTAGCTGAAAGAAAAGTGCTTCCCGGGAGACAACCCAGATTGTTATTTATTTTGATCGAGTTCTGTCTTACTAAGACTTCTATTACGGAATATTGCTCTATACGCATACGGGCCGTATGGAATGGTACTGGGAAAACGTTATCAGTCCTTTTAATTTTTGAATTTAAAAAATTTATTGGGTCTAGTTTTGTCTATTCAGCGTTATCTCATGCAACATTGATACGGTGTATTCAGCAGACTGACCTGTATTGATACTTTTATAGGGGTTTCTCCGTTTTTGGCACTATTTCCAGTTTATGGATTACGGCCGTATTGGTCTCTTGTATAGATTTTTTGTTTTTTTTATTTATTTAAACCTGCCTTAGCATAACCGAGAATGTAGGTTTTTTGCTATGTTTTTCCTATATTTTGTACTACGGAGCCTAGATGGAAAAGGAAATATCAAACAAGTTAGGTGAAGTATCAATTCATCTGGGATTGCCTATTGTGGAGTTATAGTCATATTGGTGTTCTCAGGACACAATTTACTATACACACACGTCTTGCTCGCATATACTCTAACTTGGAAGAAAATCTACGAGCTCAATACATCAGGGGACGTTTTCTCGTTTAATCTATTTAATTCCATTTTTTAATATTTTATTATACAACGAGAAGTGGTATTATTAGTGGGGGGATGGGGCATTAGAAGTTACTTTGTCCATATTTTTTCACATTAATATGCTTAAATTTATTAAGCTTAAATTAAAAAAAAATTCAAACATACCTTTGTGAAATTACTAGTTACATAACCTGCACACATAACCCTTATTAGATATTGTGAGGATTCACCCTTATCCGTTTCCAAATATTTACCCAAATCTCATAAAAATATGAGTGTGCCGGTGATGTTGTAGACTTTAGAACTTGGCTTGGTATATTTATTCGGGAACACAATAATGAGTACTATGGATTTATATGGAGTAACTTGTTTAAACTGATAAATTTCTAGGATTACACCCGAAAAGCCTGTATATGTTGTTTTATTAACTAACTACACTGGTTAGTTAACCCCCGTTTAAACCATTTGTTTACTCTCATTTTAAGAGTAAGATACCCCTAGAAAAACCTGTAGAGCCAATCCTTTAGGATAAAACCAACTATTTGTTTCGTTACACCTTTACACCTTAGCTTATCCTGTTAGATTAAGTCCATTTATCAATTGCTAGTTTCTTAAAGTGTAAAATATGTATTTCTTATGTCTTGTGTCATTTTCTGTCTTTGGTATGGTTGGGAAATTTGCACATTGCAATGGGAATGTAAAAGGTAGTCAAAACACATGTATTTTTACTGCCATCACAATTATTGGTACAACCGAAGAACGAAGAACGAAGAATCAAGGAAGAAATTATCCGGAGTTATTATGATCGTGAAGATGGTGAAATTACAGCGAGATTCATAGTGTAGTATGAAAAAAATAGAAAAAATTAGAAAATTGCAACAAAAAAGAGGAGGAAAGTTTGAAGATAGTCGGTTCGTTAAAGCTTAAACCGATGGTATTATTTGAAGGATTGATTATTCGTTGATACGTGGTTATAAATCAACGATGTAATGTTTTGTATAAAGTGGTAGATATCACCACTTGTCTTTCTAAAAGTATGTAAAGTAGGAGATGATTGGGAGTTGACCGTTACAGGAACGCCAACTTAGGTTGTTATATTTGATCTATGATCAAGACGTTTGTGTATATAGTTGTGTCTTAATCATGGTAACGGTCGGGAAAAAGTATCTAGCAACTTGTACCTTATCTGTTTGGACCTAATCGATCTGTTTCATGAATTTTTATTTGACAACAATTTATTTCCCTTTCCTAATGATTAACCTTAGGTTTTACTTAAACGAGGATGTGATCGAGTCATGCATGTCTATTCTGTCGTTACGGCCATGTATGTGTGATTCAACTGCCTTGTTGGTTTATTACTTTTGGTGAAAGTTAGAAGATCCATACCCTATATCATTCTTCATCCTAACCCTTGTTTAACTCGAATGAGGATGTGATCGAATCACATATGTCTATTCTGTTGTTACGGCCATGTATGTGTGATTCAGCTACCTTGTTGGTGTGGTACTTTTGGTGAAAGATTGTTAGAATGATCAACCCTAAGCCTTATTATAAAAACTCAATTTACCTCTATAAACTTGTTACTCCTTTCTCTAGTGGTGGAGATGTGTATCCTTGCCAAGCTTATGATAGAAACCTCATCACGATCGAGCAATTGAGCAAATTAGTTACATGTTACCACATAGATTAGTAGAGTGATTTGAGTGTTTTCATATTCCTATTTCGTGAGGTGTTTGGTTGTGTACTTGTAATTGATCAAATAAATGCTTAACGGAAAAATCCTTAGGGGTACATTTTTATAAACTTCTAAAGGATACTTGAGGACAATTAGGATTCAAGTGGGGGATATTTGATGACATCAAATAACGTCACTTTTATAGCATTATTTATCTCATGTAAATAACCTATTTTATATAATTATTGAGAATTGTTACTTAATCGTTTGTATTTGAGAATTGCAGTAATTATGGAGTACTTGGTGAAGATTAGCAAAAACGCACGCATTCTAGAGCTTCAACGAAGACATTTGAATATTACTGTTCTGACATCATATATGCCGTATCTATCAAGGAAGATAAGGCGTATCTGTGCTTGCACTTCACAAGAAACCACGAAGATATAAAGTCCAATACATCGTATCCAAAAGACATCTATACGCCGTATTCAATATAAAGTAATAAAATATTCTGGAAGATATCGAACATGGTCCCTACTCCAAGAAACCCTCGATACGCCGTATCCATCTATCTTGATATGCCATATCGACCAAATTCCATACCCTATAAATAGAAATCTAAAAATGGGTTTTTAGTGTGCTTGATCATATTTTCGATACCTTAACCACAAAAGTTGATTTTCAGAAGACAAGAAGAGCAGAAAAGGTCAACCAAAGCTATTAATTCCATAGGAAACACTTTGTAATCTCCTATACTCTAGTAATCGTTTAATTTTTGGTATCATTCATTTAACTCGGTTAGTTTACCTTGGTTGCATTATTACTCTTGTATTGATTATGACGCTTGAGGTCTAATACCCTTGGGTATTAGCCATTATTATGAAGATTTGAGTGTTTGGTTTGTTTATTTCGAATGCTTAATTTATCGTTGATTGCTTGTTTATGTTTATCAATTTATACTTGTTTATGTGCTTTTGTATGCGACCTATCATTCAACTGGATCTAGTGATACCGACCAAGTTAGCTAGATGTCGGGATGGCTCTCCATATAGTGATTTATATATCTAGACCAATAGGATCACAAATAATGACCTATCTTTGCCTTTAGATTAGTGAGCTTAGTTGGACCGGCAGGTGACCCTTGGGATCAACGAGTACGTTCTTAATCAATTGGTAAAGACTTGGCCAGTGGACTACTAGTATATAAATTGCCATTAAGCAGTAAGTGGGTAAAGTCTCTATGAGCTAGGGTTTAACAAGATCACCATTGCTTTAACCCCTAAGATAGATTATAATCAGCAAATAGGATGCTTTATGCGGATGCGTTTAATTGTGACAGAATTCTACGTGTCTAGGTCTTAGGAAGAAGTAACGCCTAAGTCTTAAGAATGATATGCCGCCTCGAGATAAGTATTCATTGCACTAAATAAACAAACCAACGTTTTAATTGGATTAATCATGGTTAATACAGTTTTCTTATATTTAGCTAGACTGCTCTTCTATCTTTTATCTGTCTGCTTGCGTGTGTTATTGTGTCTTAAGTTGATCTAAGTCACCACAAACCTATGCCAGTCTCTCAGGCTTAAAACCTCCCCTTATCCGTTAGAATTAGGATTAACATAGGTTTAACATAGGTTTAATATAGAATAGAATTAACATAGTTTAAATTAACTTAGTTTAGTTAACCAAAATATTGATAAAATAAAATATTAGTTCTCGCTCTTAGTGATTGACACCCTACTTACCACAAAACTCCATCTGATTGGGTACACTGCCCGTTAAAGTATTGTTTTAGGTAAAGTCAGCAAAATATAAATTTAAAACTTGAATACTCTAAAATAAAACCTACACGACAACACAATCAGCATCTCACCATGTGGTAGTGAAATTTGAACTACCCTCTCATGGCAGACAATTTCAGCTCTATGCTTGGACAACCAGTCCATCCCTATAATTACATCAAAGCTTCCATGTTTGAACGGTATTAGGTCGATGTCAAAGGTATGTCCTTCTATTTCCATTTTACAACCTTGTATAACCTTATCGATCTCTACTAGTTGTCCACTAGCTATTTCAATTTCATAACTAAAACCTAGACTACTGGACTATATGTCTAATAGAGGCATAAAGGTAGTGGAAACAAAGCTATAATCGACACCAAAATTAAACAGCATCATAGCATAGTGGTTGTTTAAAGAGAACGTACCCGTCACAATGTTCAGGTCTTGGCGAACTTCCTCTGTTCCCATCATGAATGCTCTTCCACGTGCCAGATTGCCATTTTTCCCACGACCCTGACCTCTCTTAATATCCAAAGTTTAATTTAGATGATTTCCTCCTTGTCTTGGTGCTCGGTTTAACCTAGGGCATGATGCCTTATAGTGATCAGTACCACCACACTCATAACACGCCCCATGAGCTGCTGTCAGGTTTCTGGCATTTAGTGGATTTACCAACTTGGGCCCCACCCTATAATCCTTGGCAAAGTGCCCTAAGTGGTTGCAGTTCGTGCACGTACGACAAGGCGTCTTGGGGTGATGGTGGAAATTATAGTTTGCACATTTAGATGCCAAACCCGTGTACTCTTTCCTGACAGGGTTGGTAATTGTGACAAATACTTTTCCAGTTTTAGCTCTCTTATTTCCACCCTTGACATTTCCTTCCTTACTCGACTCACCACCGTCTCCTCTTCTCTCACCAGTCCTCTTCAATGATCCATTCCTAACTGCCTCATCGGTTAACACCCTAGCTTTTAGTATAGCATTCTGAATCGTAGGGGGTTCATTTGCTGCCACCATCCCACAGATCTGTGGAGCAAGGCCATAAATGTACCTTTCAATCCTTTTGGTCTCAAGGGTAACCAAGTGAGGGACTAACCTAGAAAGCTCATGGAATCGGTCAGTGTAAGCTGGATGACCAGCTCCAACGTCAGAGTGACTCCAGAACTCTGCTTCCAACCTCTGCATTTCGTTGCTTGGGCAGTACTCTCCTATCATCAATGCCTTAAAATTTTCCTAGGTCATGCCCACTGCGGCTTCACGACCTCAAGTCCTGACCTTGAAGTTCCACCATGTCAGTGCTCTACCGATTAGCGAACCAGCAGAGTACTTGACCTTCTGGTTGTCTCCACAACTACTGATATCTTATACTGCCTCCATTTTCTCAACCCAACGAATGTAAGCTACCGCACCACCCTTACCATCAAACTCCTTCGGCTTACATGCCACAAACTTTTTGTATGAACATCCATTCCTACCGTTTCCTATCATCTTCCTGCATGTTGTCGTCAGTGGCGTTGTCGTTTTGGCTTCCATTGATCCTTTGATTGCTGATGTGATCACCTACTTGAGCGAAGATAATATGAAGTAGGGCTTGCAACTGCTGAGCGATGATGGTGGAAAAGTCAAGGACTTCGTCGACACCTCCATTCACTCTGTTACCTCGGCCACCTTGATTGCCAGTTCTTCCACCAACTCTGCCCGCTTATTCTCCAGACCTCCCGCCTCCTCTACAAGCCTGTCCACCCATCCTTCCACCTCATATTGCAGCAGTGCATTGACCAGCATTGCGTGTTGTCATTGTTGGAGCCATTATCTACACGAGGGAGGATATAGGTGAGCATTAAGTAGGAGGGGAATTTCGCATATAGACGGCCCTAATATATTATTGTTTGAATCGCGGCCTTAACTATTAACATCGATTTGATTGAGCAGGATCACCAAGTCCGCGTGGGTCGTGATGCATCTATAATTAGGTTGGCCACCGTACTTATATATGTCTCTTTTCCCAGTTATACTCAGTATTTGGCTCACACAGTCTAATGATTGACTTATCTAAGATGATAGACGATAATTATGTGTAAAAACAAGTATAAGCGGAAACCACATACGTAGATCCTATTATACAAGCTATATGAAGGTTCCTAGGTTATAGTCTAGGCCAAACCACCTAGTTCTTTATAACCATTGGCTCTGATACCAATCTGTCATACCCCGACTAAGGCGGAAACACGAGGCGTGGCAGAGGATTGATCGTCATAACACATGGTGTCATTATAGAGAAAACTAAAATGCATTCCAAATAAAGTGTCACGACATCCTCTGAACACAAGTGGAACCTTGTGTCGTGACTTGTCGATTTACATCTCATAGTTGGTGTTATTACAAAGCCGAACTCTCAAACTTGGAGTATCATAAGTCGGAGATTATTCAAATACATAACCATAAATGAAACATCCTAAATGCAGTCCGTCAAAGAAAGATCCACAAGGGATACGCTTAAGTCTGCTAAAGGCCTTCTATTCTGAATTCAACGAGCATTTGCTTCACCTAAAAATGATACTCGAAAAGGTCAACATAAAGTTGGTGAGCTCGTAGGTTTAGAGTATAAACCTAGTTGTTGTGCCAGCATTTAAGTATGATAGTTGTGCAATATAATAGTTGAGTGCAAGCAGTATAATTAGCATTCCAACAGTAATCATAGAAATCATATCATACTCTAACATTTCATTAAGTCAACAATTCATTAGTAGTCCAAGCGCTTATAGTCCTCCGAACCTATCGCCTACCAGCTGGAGGTACACAATCGGCTAAGTAGTTGTAAGAAGTAATCCCAATAGCATGCATGAACATATACATCAGTATTCACTTACGCAATTATAGGCACATAGCATTTTCCAAAAATATAGAAGTAGTTTAGCACATGAGTAAAACAGTTTGAAATTGATTTAAGTATCATTTTCCCCAAAGGAAAATAGTTTAAAAATGAGGCTACGAGAACTCACCTTAACAGGGATGAATAGTAGCTGAGAATTAGATGGCCAAATAACAGCGTACAACGGCGTCCAGTCATGACCTAGCAATTTTCCCGACTTAGAAATATGTTTGAAATGGGTATTTAAAGTTGATGCATAAGTGTTGGGTTTAGTTCCTGAGCCCTTCAGTTTTTCAGTAGATTTAAACCTAAAATCTCCTAAGTGTTTCGCAAGCTGAATTCTTTCAGTTTGAGTCGCTGAAGTTTCTTCGGTGTCAGCTCTTCAGGTCCTTAGAAGATTGGGAAGTATCTTTACTTCAGTGTATGTAGCGGTACAAAAACTGAAGAAGGACTCTTGGAAAGAGCTTCAGTTCAGCTTGGTTGACAATTCCAAACTGAACGTTGTCTATCTCCTTAACAAAAGTTGAAACGTGTTGTTTCACTTCTAGAAGGTTTACAAGGCTGGAAAATGATTGCTTTATGTCAAAAGGAATAAAGCAATCTCCTTGGGAAATGTTACTTAAATGTTACTTCTAAAGTTAGTATAGAAGTACATCAACTTTCCTTAAAAGACTGTACCTGGTACTATAAAGCATGTGTACATTAAATGGTAGCTCAACCACCC
>BQNB010168122.1:2857-13922 GCA_026074375.1 Tanacetum coccineum
AACCTGCTAATTACGCTAGCCATTCTATATGTAAATTCCACTTTGTATTCTTATAAATCATTCTGATATATAATGCCTTTTCAGTCGTTATCGAGTATATATTTTTTGTGAGCTAGCTTTTGTCCCGAGGACTAAGTCAGAATTCCAAAAAATTTAAACATAAAGGAAATGGTTTTTAATTCAGTTCAAAATTTAAGTGCAGGTACACAGACATCTCCAGTTAAGGATAGAAGCTCATGGGAAATACATGTAGATGATATTGGAAAAAGCGTGTCAAACCTTGTTCGGGGATCAAAGCAGGGACGCCGCAACAGGTTACGATAGCAAGAAATAAGAGTTTCTTTTTGTATAGAAATATCACACAACCAAGATTTACACCTGACTCAACTGGGAGGCTCTTGAAATACGATCCATATAATCAAACAGTAACTGTTTTATTAAGCAGGCTTTCAGGGGTAGGTGGCCCCACTGCTAATATTTACCAAGACTGTGTTTTAGTTATAGGGTATGTGAACAAGACTAGCATAAGGTATTGGTTGGAGGGACCAAAAGTAGGCACAACTGAGGTATTACTTACTGGTTGTGGGGAACGTGAAAAATATAAAGCGGGCTGCAACTGATGGAGAGTATTGGGTGGCAACCTCAGTGTTGGATTCACAGCAAAGGATAAGGGTTAATGAGTCTGCAACAGTTCTGGAAACTGTCTCATTTACACAGTTTGAGAACATGACTATCACTATGGTTCAAGAGAAAAGCAATTCACTATAACTCATTTGACTATTATTCGAATGCTACATTACCCCCTTAATGTGTTGGATACATATTCAGATTGACGTGTTACCAGAAAAAACGATACTTTATTTTCAGAGATCACTAAATAGAAAATCATGCCATTTTTCCTAATTAGTGTGGTGTATTACTTAGTCTCATGAACTGATCATTGTGAATATTGGTGCGATTTTGCTAGACCGAGGATGATATATCGTCAAGTGGAACACAACTTGGAAATGTATTAGCTCAAAATTCGTTGTCCGGGACACGATATCTGCCTTTAGTGTATCATATGACGGAAAGTTCATTGCCATGTAAGATTTTACTTCTTTTCTCAATGTAGCTTGTGACAAAAAATTAGTTGATTAATTTTCCTAATGGCAGTGGTACAATTCAAAGGGATGTTCATATTTTAAGTACAAGTAGCATGAAGATACATACCGTAGTTAAGAAAGCACATCTCGAGAAATAAAGCCTAAATGCTTTAAAATTTCATATCGTCTAAGGCCAAGAGATGGAGTGGTGTTCAAAGACTTTGAGTAAAGATAATATTAGGTGTGTCCACTCTTACTACACAAAGTTAATGGTAAAATTTCATGATTGGACTCTACTTTTTTTATTCCGACATTAAGAATGTTTCTGTGATAGAAAGTTGGTGGTATTGATCAAGCTCACATTCTAACTTCAACAATAAATCAAGCCATGTCAAATAAACTAAGCTGACATTAAGAACTGATGAGCTTTGGTGAACTCGAGTTGAGACTTAAATTAGAGATGACAAATTATGTAGGTTGTTAACTGGTCAAAAGAGGTCGATTTATGGTGCGTTGAAGCACGCTCGCTGGGTCGAGCTCACATAAAACAGTGTGTGCTATACTAAAGAAGCGAATCATCTCATATATTCTAGGAGCGTTGCTAACCTCTGTAAGGTAAATCTTAAAACTATGATTGGTTTCTCTACATCTGGTCGGTAAATGATTGTTATGCATAAGAGATATACTAGCATTTATAAATCTTCCAATTGGATGAAAATATTGATATTAAGATCTTTGTGGTTACTTTAAAAACCATAAATTAATTGACAAACATTGCTACTATGCTTAAAAAAATATTTGTATAATATATAATTTTTAAAAACAAATAATTACTAAAACAAAATAATGTAAACAATAATTACAAGCCATGCCCGCCTATTAGGCGGGTTTAGCCACTAGTGTGTGTGTGTGTATATATATATAGTAGGGATCCAGTGAGAAGTAAATTAAAATAAAAAGTGGTGAGAAATGACTAAAATCACATATTTGAGATGCAACGACTTGCACACATGCAGAAGAACAAAAAACATGAGAAATCATGAAATGCATCTAATATACATATATGCATTCAATTAAAACTGAAAATACATGATGCTCGTTATAAATGCGATCAAAGATTATTGAGTTGCAGCTAATATAAAAACTCAAAATTAGAAAAACTTCTTTTACAAAAGTTTTATGCACCAACATACCTGATTTAATAGAATTTATTTAGAATTTTTCGAGAACTTCTTAAAAAAAAGTTTTCTTTTTATCCTTCTCACGAATATTTGTCTTTTTATTTTAACCTTCCTCTATATATATATAACATATATATGGGGCTAACTATAAGTGTATAAATATGATTTAGTGACTATATGCCACCTCAACGATGACATGGACCCACTATTTATTAAAATTCGAAATTAGGTCAAAAATTAAGTCAGTGGCAAGGTTTGAACTTGTGACGTATGGTTAATATACAACGACTTTAACCAACTTAGCCAAGCTTCCAATTGTGTTTTACTATCAAAAACAATAATGATAACATTATACGAACCCATGTTGATATCTTTATTTTTTCATAAATAATTTTAAAGATATACTCCATAATTAAATTTTATATTCAAGATATACTCCAGAATTTATTTGAGGATAGATTTAATCTACAAATGCAACCTCTAACTCAAAACCCTAAATTTTATCAATAAATACATACGTATCTTACTTCCCAAAATTATGAAAAAACGTATTCCCACAACCACAATGTCAGCCAACAGCGCAACTGTAAGCTTTTTTAGATTATAACATCATAACTTGCTTTTATAATATCTTTGTAGCAGGGTTTATGGTGATCATATATGTATGATTCTTATAAATAGGTGGTGAGCAAAATTTTACTAAACGATGCAAACAATGGCTACAAGATTGGAATTTTCGTTTTCTCACCGTTGTCACTTTATATCATATTGGGAATGTTGGCTGCTAGTGCCGAAAGCAAAACTTTGAAACTATTATTAAGGTTTCTTGACATGAAAGCATCAATAGATTCTTGAAATCTAGGCTTTTTGTTATCCATCGTAATGATTGCATAGACTAATTCTCTTAGCTGTTTTCTACTTCTATGATTCATTGTTTACAGGAGTGTGAACCTAGCCTAGATTAACATTTAAGTTTTAAGTTTTAGTGTTTTACTCCTAAACTAAACTCAACTTTAACCTGCTTTATAGAAAGTGGTAGGGCTAGAATGAATGAATCATTTATTGGACTGCCATCTTTTTAAATGTTATCGCGCTCACCAAAAGTCTTGAACTTACAGCTTGGAATATGGTATTACAATTTAGCACACTTTGTTCTTGACTTCTTTCTTTGTCTATACTTTTCCTTCACGGTATATCAGGATTGGCTCAAGTTTGGGTAACAACAAACCAAATCATCTCTGGTGACTAGCCTAGCATTTGGCCCGTAAAGAAGGCAAAAAAACTTATTCCCACAGCCACAATGTAAGCCAACAGCACAAGTGTAAGCTTTTTTAGTTTATGAATCATATGGTTATATTATGTAACATAACAAGCCTGACGGGTAGGAATTCTGTTTGTAGTTATACTTAAAGGATCATTTATTAATTACAGAAGTTAACGAATAGACAAAAAGAGTTTTCAGCCTGGTTCACGTGAAAATTTATCCATTCTAACCCGCACCCGTTTGACCAATTACCTGACCTGCCCACTTGCCACTCTACTCTAGGCCATCATCATACTTTTGATTCAATACTTGTTGAGTTGCTTCCATTTAGTTATTAATTATCTATCCATTGAACATAGGGACGTATAATCAAAGAATTTTCACCCGAAGAAGTTACCGCAAATGTATATACTATGGTGGACGTCTTTATCCATAATATTTAGTTGGAACTGCAACATGGATATTCCTTTCAGGTTTGCCATTGTCAATTCTTTTTATGTGCATGTCCGCATGTGGCGTCGGTCATGTTTTTATAAACTTTTCTAATTAATACCCAAAACCATCTTCTGCATCGGTCGAGTTAGAAGGTAATACTCACAATCACATGTAACTATCGGGTTTAGGTTTTATCATCAATGTTTTGAACTCTTTTGGGCCTGGTTTTTAATGAAATACGCATATGGCTTACTGATCATATTAGATATGCTGCTCTTTGACTTTCTTAATTGGCTAAACTTTTTTTTAGGGTTTTGATAATCTTAGAAGTCAGAGTGTTGCTCCTCTTCAATGGATCATGCGGAATATTGATGACAGGTACTCTTTCCATTACTTATACAATTACTTAAACTATAATAAAATAGGACAATCTATAGTTCCAATGTATTTTCTCCTTCAGATCAATCATTATGCTTTATTAATTGATAAATCATGCATGTAACTATGTATAAGCATTTAACACAACAGGATTTATAAGCCATAAGTGAACTCAATTGTTCCTACCACTACTTATAAATATCATTGTTTCAGGAACATGACCCGCACAAGGACAAGTGACCAGAAAGTGTGTTGTCCTTGAGGAAGTTCAGTCAAAAGAGGGTCCATGATTCATGTTTGTTTACTGATGTTTATTCTATTGCTTTGTCCATAGTCTTTATTCTCTTAATTTTCTAGGTAAACATTGTTGTAGCTCAGATGAGCTATTTACAACATATTTTATTCATTTAATTGCATTCGTCTGCTGCCACCATCATCACCACGAGTGACTAAAGATGTGAAGAGCAAAAACGGTCTCTCTCCGGGAAGCAAACATATTAATTTCTAAAGAGGTTTGTGTCTTTTACATATCTTTTAGATTTTAAAATTTTCTGAATAATTTTTCAAGATATACTATACTAACGCCATTCATTTTACATCATGGTATTGAAAGATATCAAGGTTCCTCTGTTTTGCATATTGATTTGATTTTCAAGTTAATTTAGGGTTTGCAAGCCTTCAAACAGGTACCTTTTTGTATGCTTTTTGTTTTTTATTTTTTAGAACGACAATTTCTTACATACATTTATACTAATGCTATCTATTTTTATGCATTAGTTCACTCTCACTGGCGTAATCCTATAAACTGCAATCTGGACTGTGTGTCACGAGTCCATTCTAAAGTTTATATTACAATCTTTCAGTGTATGCTTTATCCTCGACACATGAACACACTATGCATTGATAAATTTGACTCATGTTTGACTAAACACATAAACCAAATATTTATGTTACATCAATTAGTAAATATTTGTAAGACTAATTTTGTTTAAATTTTGAATGATGGTAGATCTGTAGATAGTGAGTTAGAAGAAGTCATATTACTTGGAGCTTACATTTATATGGGTAAATTTATAACATGCGTGGCAGATGCTGCTCATCCTGCATGCATTTTGGAAACAAGAAAGACGACTCCAGTACTGCGTTTGGTGTATAAGTGGGTGGTGTAGTTCCCTTGTCTCCTTTGCAATCTTACTTTACACATACTTGAAATTACCTTTTCCTAACACGCGTGTTTATCTGCTATCAAACAGGTATTGATAGGTGAAGGCCAGAATCACATGATGGGTTTATTTGATATGGTCATGATAAAAGACAATCACATCTCCGTAGCTGGAGGTGTTTCAAATGCCCTCCAATCCGTAGAACTTTATTTAAAGAATGATAGTCTTTAAATGGGTGTTGAGGTAATTTCTTAAAAACATCTTCTTTATAACAAATTCGCACATCGGTTGTACAATTTGTATAGTTCTGCTTTTTTATGAACAGGTAGGGATCGACTAGGACATTTGAAGAAATGCGTGAGGTACTAGATTATTCTTCACAAAGCGAAACTTTGTTAAGTAGGATAATGTTGGATAATATGGTTGTCCCTCAACCTGATGGGGATATTAATGTATCCATGCTTAAAGAAACTGTGCAGCTGATTAATGGGAAGTTCGAGACTAAGGTAAAAGTCTAAAATCATGAGTAAATTCTTTATGCTTTATTATTATTTGAATATCATAAGTCTTTAAACAATAAATTGGTCTATGATAACAAGCATTTAGAAATGTTACCCTGGAAACAGTACACAAGATTGGGCAAACCGGAGTGACATACATATCTAGGTACCACCATTTTATTTATGTACTATCGATTAAGTGTATTTTGTAAATGAAAAAGTCTATAATTCAAGTGTGTTATTTGTTTATGTTTGTAGTGGATCATTGACACACTCGGTGAAAGCACTTGACATATCCCTTAAAATCGTTACAGAGCTGGCACCGGAAGTTGGAAGGCGCACAAAACGAGCGTAGTTACTTATATAATATAATGGTTGGTCTGTACCCATCTGCAAGCAGTTTGTTCCATCATCACATGTTATAATATCTTTATACTTGGTTGATTCAAAGAATAAGGCCATAGGCCGAGTTTTGTGTCCTTTGGGTACCTTTTTCTTCTTATTTTCTAGATATCTGGTAGACAGCTTGTCGAGAAAACAAAGAAACGTCTATGGGTCCCTTTAAAAGTATATTCCAATGTGATGTTTATTCTCATCTATATTTTTCTACTCAGGTCTCGCTGGTTTATCAACTGTAAAGTATTTGGCTGATGCACGCCACAAGCCTATATTGCTTGAAGCAAAAGCCGTTCTCAGTGGAAAGGTATTCTTTCCATTCCTTAAACATTCTTACATTTGTATGTAGCAGTTAGATAGGGCATGTTTAGGCAGTAGTTATATGCAAAGAAAAGACGAGAGGTGTACAATGGGGAGAAGTGGAATGTCTGACTTATCGTTAGCTAGCTTTGCATGGTTTTTTGTACACGTGATGCACGTTTCTAATATTTGGAAAATGGTCAAAAAAATTGCATCTTCATGTTAGTGGTGTCTTCCTATCTACTTACTTATTATGAACTACTTTGCTAGGGAGTTATAATAGTTGATATACGCAGTGCTGGAAATAAAGTTAGACATGGGATTTAGAGTGGACTGATCAACTGATTTGTCTATTATTTTCTCTTTTTTTTGTCTATTCTGTTATACTATTTTTCTGTTCATTCATTCTCTCAACATGTCCTAACATATTATGATTAAAATAGTTTAACCTACTTCAGTTGCGGCACTAGTTCAAACTGAGCGTTCTGATAATGAAATAAGTGGCCCTGATGACCATCCAAGCGATGATGACAACAACGTGGTTGAGGATGATCCCAAGTGGACGTCTTTAAGCTTACAGGGAAACAAAAGAAATTGTTTGAGTTAATGGATTGGATATGTCAAAAGCATACATGTTAGATACGCAACAAATGCAGGGGCAAAATACAAAAAGTGGAAGAAGGAACCTGCTCTAGCGGTTGGGATGGTATGATCTTTTTACTCTTTTCTTAATTACGACTATCAGATAAATACTCCCTCTTTAAGGTTTTTATAACAGCCAACTATAGTTATCAGCATTAAAAGCTATTTGTTTATTGCCATCGTTATGTGTAAATTTTCTGATGTTGGTTTGGGTCTGATGTGTCGTTGTGTGGTGTATATTTTATGATTCAAGTTTCAAATTTATATTTTATCGACTAAACCAAAAACAACACTCTAACGGGCAATGTACCCAGTCAAGATGTAGCTTCGTTAGTTAGTAGGGTGTCGATCACTGAGAGCGAGGTTAAATCTTTTCAGTTTACTAATATCTTGGTTGTCTAATCTATGTCAAACCTATGCTAAACCTATGTTAGTCCTAGATCTAATGGGAAAAAGGGTTTTCAGCCTGAGAGACTGGCACGGGTTTGGTTGGTGACTAAAATCATTTCAAGGTACTTTAACCCACGCGAGCAAATTAACAGAAGATAAAAGAGTGGTTGAGCCAAATATAAGGAAACTGTATTAACCATAATTAATCCGATTAAAACGTTGGTTTGTTTATTTAGTGCAATAATTTCTTGTCTTGAGGTGGCATATCATTCTTAAGACTTAGGCGTTTCATATTCCTAAGACCTAGACACATTAATTCTGTCACAATTAAAGCATCCGCATAAAGCATCCTTATTTGCTGATTATAATTCATCTAGAGGACAACACCGTATATGTCGTACTAACCCTAGCTCATCGAGACTTTACCCACTTACTGCTTAACGGTGATTTGTAATAGATGGTAGTCCACAATCCAAACTATACCAATGATCAGAACGTTATTAGTTAGTACTAAGCCACTACCTACTACGGTACAACCAGTTCAATCGAGGCAAGCAGGACGTTATTAGTGATCCTATTTGTTCCACCTATACGCATCACTATATGGAGAGCTATCCCGGACTCTTAGCCTACGCCCAAACAACACCGAAGTTGCAGCGCATTAAATATGTAAGACTAGACCGAGTTGAATGATAGGTCGTATACTTAAGCACGTAAACAAGTATAAATTGATAAACATAAACAAGCATTCAATGATAAATCAAGAAATCGAGATAAACAATACCAAACATTCAGATCTTCATAATAATGGCTAATACCCGAAGGTATTAGCCTTCAAACGTCATAATAATACAAGAGCAATTATTTAGCCAAGGTAAACTAACCGAGTTAACGAATGATACCAAAAACTGAATGATTACAAAAGTATACAGAATTACACGTTGTCTCCTATGGAATGGATAGCGTTGCACAACCTCTTCTGCTCTTTTTCTCTTTTGAAAATCGACTTTTACGGTTTAGGTATCGAGAATACGATTTAGCACACTCAAAACTCATTTTTGAGTTTTGTATTTATAGGGTCTGGAGTTGGTGTCGATACAGCATATCCAGTAGGTTGGATACGACGTATCAGGAGTTTCTTGGAGTAGGGACCACACTTGATATCTTCCAGAATATTCACATAATATATCTCCAATATGGTGTAGTGGTCTTCTCTTGATACGGCGTATTGATCTTGTTTCCTTTGTGGTCTTTGGTGAGTACAGGCACGGATACGCTGTATCTTCTTGATGGATACAGCGTATTGGTAGTCAGAATCATTAATCTTCAAAATATCTTCGTTTAAGCTCCAGAATGCGTGTCTTTTGTTAACTTTCACCAAGTACTCCTTAATTACTGTAATTCTCAAATATAAACGATTAAGTAACAATTCTTTGCAATAATTATACAATATGGGTTAATTACATGGGATAAATGATGCTATAAAATGTACGTTATTTGATGTCATCAAATATCCCCCCACTTGAATCCTACTTGTCCTCAAGTAGCCTTTAGAAGTTTACAAAAATGTATCCCTAAGGATATTTTTTGTTTAAGCATTTATTCGATCTATTACAAGTACTCAACCAAACACCTCACAAAATAAGAAGATGAAAGGGTTTTTGGCTTTAAATAGCCACGTACTTTCTCAAATGTACCCATATGGTACGTGTACTAAATTTATTGCCCATATGGTTGAACTTTTTTTACAAAATTAAAAAAAATCGCACTTTTTTAGAACTTAATTTTGTAAACAAATTTACATTTTTTCGTACTTTTTAAATTTAAAAAATATTTTTTTTACATTATTATTCGTAAAAAATTTAATTTTTTTACAACTTTTTTTAAACAAAATTGTACTTTTTAAAATCTTAATTAAATTTTTTACGAATAATAATGTAAAAAAAATATTTTTAAAATTTAAAAAGTACAAAAAAATGTAAATTTGTTTACAAAATTAAGTTCTAAAAAAGTGCGATTTTTTTTTAATTTTGTAAAAAAAATTACTTTTTTCGAAATAATGAAAAAAATAATATTTAAAAAGTTAAAAAAAATTTCCTAAAAAGTAACCGGTTTTACAAGTAACCGGTAATAAATGTACCATATTGACACGAAATGTAAAGTTCATGTACCATATGGATAATAAATTTAGTACACGTACCATATGGGTATATTTGGAAAAGTACGTGGCTATTTAAAGCCAAAAACCCAAGATGAAAACACTCAAATCACTCAACTAGTCTATGCGGTAACATGTAACTAATCCGCTCAATTGCTCAGTCGTGACGAGTATTCTATCATAAGCTTGGCAAAGATACACATCTCCACCACTAAAGCCAAAGAGCAACAAGTTTATAAAGGTAATTATGGGTTTTGATGTAAAGGCTTAGGGTTGATTGATGTGTGCTAAAACAAACATCATTTTTACCCTGTAAAACACTATTAATCGGACTAAAAATGCTAAAATATGCTTAATTATATTGCAAATATGGTTGTTTGGTATTTTTATGTCTTGCAGGTATTATGGATTGAAAACAAAGCAAAAACGGGTATTTTCGGGTTCGTCTCGATCAAGAGTGCTTATTATGCAAAATCAAGATGAAGTCGTGAAAATTCCCCGAGCATGCCACTGAAAAGAGCACGAGATTACGAGTCCAACGGTGCCATCGGATTTTATTAGGCCAGCCCGTAACCCATTTTATGGGCTGGGCCAGCCCATTATTATCTAAGCCTAATTTTTATCTAAAGCCCAAGATCAAATTCTATTAGAATTAAGTTTTTAAGGGAGATGACGTCAGCATGACGTCACTGTCATGTGCTGGGAAATTAAATCCCAAAATCTCACGTGCCAGCGCACTTATATTGGGTGAGCAAATGAAATTCGGACGCGTGGTAGGGCATTTGAATATTTCTCAAAATCATTTCACAAAGGATCAAGCGGATGTAAATTAATGCGTCCTATGTAAGCCATCTCAAAGGACACGTGTAAGCTTCTAACCGGCTGGATCAATTCTGAAAAACTGACGATCCGAGGAAGCACGATTGAGAGCTCATGATTGGTGGAATAATCACCTAATGATTAGATGCAATTTACATTTTCGCCCTTCTCTTGGCTATAAAAGCCCACCCGCTCCCCTCTAGTTTGGGGGTCATTAGGAAATTTTAGTTTAGCTTTACATTTTCTTATTTTTAGCTTATTTTCATTTAGATGTAGCTTATTTCCAAATTCTGGCTTATTGTAACGAGATTAACTCGAGAGCTTATTGTGATTGTGTAACAAATATGGTTTGAG
>BQNB010168123.1:0-13922 GCA_026074375.1 Tanacetum coccineum
ATTACTTGTATTTTATAAAAGAAAGGGTAAGTGATTAAATGTAAATGTGTAGTTTTTATTTAAAAGTTATACTTTGTAAAATGTTTGTTATCTTGTACATTTATATATATATATATATATATTTTAACGTGTATATAAATATATATATATATATACATATGCATAAAGTTTTATAAACTTCGATCATTGTATATAAACGTAGGTATTTGTTGAAGCGTACGTTAATTTTTAGGGTTTCCGGGAAAACCTAATTGTCATTTATCGCGAAACGTAAACACTTTCACGTATCCGATAAAATAACTTGTGTAATGTTAATAATTATCCTCAAAATAATTACTTAACCCTTGTTTGACGTAAACAATAATTTGCTTGATGCCCGTTTACGTTAACTGATTATTTCTTGCTTACGCGACTTAACTTAACGATTTCCATTAAAAACAAACGCGTACAACAATAAAAAAAATAAATAGCGACTTTATCAACGTCGTACATTGTCCTAAAACACGGGGTGTTATACCTGTGCTAAGGTCAAGGCCGAACATCAGAGACCATCGGGTTTGTTAGTACAACCCGAGATACCTCAATGGAAGTGGGACAACATCACGATGGATTTTGTCACAAAGCTTCCTAAGTCGTCACAAGGTTATGACACTATTTGGGTGATCTTTGACCGACTTACAAAGTCTGCCATTTTTATGCCAATGAGGGAAACGGATCCTATGGATAAACTGGCGAGAATGTACCTAAAGGAGGTAGTCACGAAGCATGGAATACTTGTCTTAATTATCTGTGATCGTGACCCTCGATTCGCATTGATAAGTGTAAAATACACATATCCGTTTGTACCTAAAAATACCCAATTAAACCTAAAACAATCCAAAAAATGGCAAAAATATGCTTGTATTTGTGTTTTGTGTGTGCAGGTGCGGATAAGTCAAAAATTACAAGAAACTACACGTTCGATCGGGTCAAAAATTACTTCTTATTCTTACCAACGGAAAACCTACATTCGTGTCTTAACATTTTTTATTTTTTATTATTTTTCTTATTATTATATAACTACTAATATTTTTTTTCTACAAATAAGATCTTAAAATTTAAATTTTTTTCTATTTTTGTGGGAAAACGGGTACGTGAGAACAAAACAATAAGCAGGTAACATCAAATCGATAGATCCCTCCCCAAACTAAAACGAAACATGTCCTCAATGGTTTAAATCGGGATTCTATGTGAAATCTAAGCTGTTTATGAATATGCAAAAGATAAACGTGAATCGATAAGATGAAAGGATATCGGATCTCCCCAAACTAATTTCACACAAAGGATGAGAAGCTCGAGTGAAACGGGATACAACACCGGACACGAGAGGCTTCAGAAATTGTTGGGTTGATCCTACAAAAATCACAACAAGCAACAAACATCGAGAAATCGGAAAGAGTACAAGCCTCTCTCAACACAACACATTGATAAAGTAAAATAGAGAGAAAATCGAAAAGGGATAAGCATGGGTAAACTCCACGAAGCGGCATGTTTTTTTTTCACCAGAGTCCGTAACTCGACTCGATCCCTGATTAGTTAGTCCTTAGGGAAAGTTTGGAGATCCGGGATAACCAATGGTGGTGTATCCCCTCCATAGTAATGCTTAAGACGGTGGCAGTTGACTTTGAAATTAGAACCATCGGGATGAGACAATTTGGCTGTGCCATAAGGAAAAACTTCGGTAATAGTGAAAGGACCGGACCATCGGGACTTGAGCTTTCCGGAGAAAATCTTTAATCGGGAGTTGAAAAGTAAAACTTGATCACCAACATTAAAGATTCGATTCTTGATCTTTGAGTCATATTTTCTTTGGTCTTCTCACTTTAGATTAGCGAATTCTACAAAGCTGATCACGAATCTCGTAATCAATTAGTAGAGCTTCGATGAGCACCCGCATGTCTTGAGTTCGAAGTTGCAGCTTAAGAGCCCAATATGCCTTGTGTTTATTATTCGACGGGTAAAGATGACATGCTTTTCACATAGACTAACTTTTTTTTTTTTTTTTTTTTTTTTTTTTTTTTTTTTTTTTTTTCTTTGTATGGAGTTGTCATCCGATGTAGTCCTTGTAAGCGTTCGAATGCCCACAATGCATCGTCTAACTTGTCTGACCATGAGGCACGGTTTTCTCCTACCGTCCTCTCTAAGATTCTTTTGAGACCATGATTCGTCACCTCGACTTGACCACTAGTCTGAGGGTGGTAAGCGGTAGAAAGACGATGTGTGACACCATATTTAGACATAACTTTATCAAATTTGTCATTACAAAAATGGGTCCCACAATCGCTTATGATAGCTCTAGGTGCACCAAATCGAGAGAAAAGGGATTTCAAAAATTTGACAACTACTCTAGCATCGTTGGTGGGGAGCGCCTTGGCTTCAACCCATTTGGAAAGATAATCGACGGCTACTAAAATATATTTGTTTCCTCTAGACGACGGAAAAGGTCCCATAAAATCGATACCCCAAACATCGAAAATTTCACAAACTTGGATTGCATTTTGAGGCATCTCATCTCGATGTGAAATCTTGCCTTGTCTTTGACATGCATCACAAGATTTGATCAATTCGTAAGCATCCTTATAAATTGTAGGCCAAAAGAAACCAGCATCAAATACTTTCCGAGCGGTGATATTAGCACTATGATGGCCCCCGGTGGCCCTTCAGACTAGCCTTGGAGGATTTTCAAGAGCTTCTTGGCCAAATACACATCTACGGATGATTTGATCCGCACATGTACGAAAGAGATAGGGATCATCCCAAAAGTAATGCTTTATATCCTTGAAAAACTTCCTCTTTTGTTGGGTTGACATTCCTTTGATAAGAAAATTCCCCGCGTGGTAATTTGCTATATCGGCAAACCACGGGGTATTTTGGTTATCATGAGAAGTCACCGTATTCAATGTTTCAAGAGGAAAGGTTTCATTAATCTCCTTAGGATAAAAAACATTCTCATACGGGTTTTTCAAGACGAGAGAGTGAACGGCTACATAGTTTTTTTCAGCTCCCTTGGTATCAATTACTGAAAAATCGAAATTCTAAAGATAAGACCCATCTTAGCAATATTGCTTTTGGTGTACTTTCCTTGTTGAATAGGTAATTTTAATGCGGAGTGGCCCGTGTAAACAACACTGTTTGTTCGTGATTAATAAGATCGAGAACTTTCAAAGCGTAAAAAGACCGCAAGCATCTCTTTTTCCATGTTGTGTATTTGATTTCTGCTTTCGGTCATTCTGACTACTTGCCATAATGAAATTGGTCTAAAATGGCTTCGTCATCCTTTGCCTAGAACCGCACACTATTGTATAATCATTCTTGCATCATACAATGATTTCAAAGGTTTGGTCCAATCTCGGAGCAAATGAAGAATTGGAGCTTCGTTAACTTCTTTCAATGTTTTAAAAGGCTAGAATGCAATCTTCCGAGAAGATAAAAGGAGTGTTTTTCTCTAAGAGATGGGTCATGGGTCGAGAGATCTTTGAAAAGTCTTTGATGAATCTGCGGTAAAAACCAGCATGCCCGAGAAAACTTTGAAATTCCTAAAACTGGTTGGGTGAGGTAGCTAGAAATCACATCGATCTTAGCTTGTACGACTTCAATTCTTTCTTTGAGATCTTATGGTCCAAGTACGATACTTCTTTCACCATGAAATGGCTGTTTTTCCCATTAGAGCTAAGTTTGTGTCCATCAACCGGTTTAAGCATTTTTTTTCTAGACGGGTGAGCAAGTAGAAAAAGAATCTCCAAAAACGAGAAATCATCCATGAAGACTTCCATTGTCTTTTCAATCATATCATGGAAGATTTTGGCCATCATACACCTTTGAAACGTGCCCTGGCGCATTGCATAAACCAGAAGGCATCGGCGATTAAGCAAACGTTCCCGTATGGCAAGTAATCTAATTATTAACCAAAAAACCATACAACTCTATTTATTAAACAATTATATATAGGTGAAACAAGCTAATGGGAGAAAAAGCCACAATTAAAACTTATGAGCTTTAAAGAAATCAAACTATTCTACGTTTAATGTCATGACTTATAAATATCACTATCATTTCTCGTTCTTCGTAATTTAAAATCTCTAAGAAAGAAATTCGCAAATACTTAGCCTATATAAAATCCAACTCGGCATATTTAAAATCTATATGAGATTAACACAAGTCTTCATTTACGTTAATAACAAATCAAGTCTAGCATGTTTAAAATCTACTTGAGACTAGCACAAACTATCATCGTTAATTGTTAAGGAAAAAGCTAAGGTTTAAAACCGATCGGGTCAAAATTTATTTCTCGTTCTCACCTTTATTTATGCCAAAACACTTATTACATTATTTATTTTTTTTACAACATTTTTCACTTTTTTTTTTTACAAATAAGTTCTTAAAAATTTAAAATTTTTGCTATTTTTCATATAAATCACATATTTTTGGTAAAAAAACGGGTTACGCGAGAACAACTGCTGCAGGCATAATCAAAATCGATAGATCCCCCCCATACTAAAGCTACACATTGTCCTCAATGTGAGACTGTCACCCCCATACTAATTTCAAGGCATAATTCAAGTATTAAGGGTTAATCGATAAGATTAGGATATGGGATTCCCTAAATGAAGCTGAGGATATGAAGCTCGAATAAATGGACAAAACCATGAGCACGAGAGTCTTCAAAATCCGGGTAATCCTGGACAAAACAACACAAACCAACAAAACCTCTCAACACAACAAAGAAGATAGAAAAGATAAGCATGGGGTGAACTCCCACGAAGCGGCTTGTTTTTTATAACCGAGTCGCAAGCTCGACTCGATCCCCAAATTTATTCGTCCTTGGGGAGAGCAAATATGGAAGAAAGAAACTTCCATAAAAAGGCCAACGGCTTTAAGAAATGAAATGTGATGATGCCGAGATCAAAAATGAGATCTTCACTCCCGGTGGAGCAAGATAAAGGAGAAACCTCAGGATAAGTGAGAAATGGTAGAAATGTACGAATGGTAAATGTGAAGGAATCGTCCTTTTCAACATTTGAAACAACTATATTTTCACCTTCTCCTGGTTCAAAAAGATTCATCATTATAAAGCATATCAAGACAAACATCTGGTGGTTCTGGAGGAGGACGGGGTAATGACGGATTATCAAAATGAAATGACTCATACTCGGGAAGAGAGTAATTAGCATGAGTAGTGGTACTGCCACTTCTCGTCTCTTCCGTATAATCGCTAAAAGACTCGAATTCGGGTAAAGAATTATTCGAAAAAGAAAGAGAAGTTTCGGACGAATCACTTTACATGATGGGAATAGGATTGTCTTTCAAAGATTCTATATTAGAAATAAGACGACTAACGTTCAGCAATTTTTCATGAAGGATAACGTCTTGGATTTGAAGAATGTCATCTAAATCAAACTCTTCCTTTTCTTGATCGACTTCATTTACCTCCTCTAGGCTAACGTACTCGATGTCCTCAAAATCATCATCATCACTCAAAGTATCATCATTTGAGTACAAAACGCTTCAACGAATTCCACGGGGAATGGAGCTGATAAGAAGCAAGTTCACCGGCGAACTCCTCAAAAATAGGGTCGATCTTAGAAGAATGAACAATCGAAGTATCACGGTTAACCAAAGTTTCCACAAGTTCGGACTTAATATTAACACAATTATTATCACAATTAGGCACATCACTCGTATCGTCGGAAATTCCCTCGAACTCACTTGGGATTGGGACAAGGTTCTCAACACTAGACTTTATTACTTCGTCCGATTCTGTTGCCGGAATAGTGTTGAGATGCTCATCCCCCATATTTAGAGAATTATCGGGTTCTTCGATCGGTAAGTCGGTTGTGATTGCTAAAGGAATATAATCATCCTCGTCATCACAAGTAACAAAAAGCATGTAACGAAAGGCAGCAGCATACTTTTCATCTTCGTAAGCTTTCTCCTTTTTTCGAACTTTGCTTCCCCATTCATTAAAATCTTGCTTAAGTTTTCGAATTCTAATCTCACATCTCTCTATATCTTCATCAATCTCTCGCCTCGAAATCTTTTCATAACCCCAAATTATTTATATTCCCTTAATTTCCTACACCAATTGCTGTTCATGCATCATTTCCTCGCTACTTATATCCTCTATTTTCTTTCTTCGATCTCTTATTATTTCTTCAAGTTTTTCTTCCATTTTATTAAGGACTTGTAGAATTCCTTGATGATCGACGGAGTCTTGTGGGGGTTGTGGGTGGTCAAAACCAGAATAATTAGGATAACAGCAAGAATTTTGCTCACAATAATCTTCATTCATTGGTTGACATTGAAAAGTTTCATGAGGACCCCCGCAATTTGCACAACAAAGATATTATTGAAAATAACTCTGAGAATTTTGTGGAAAATAATTATCATTAATGTTTTGATTGTAACACGGCTTCTGTTCATAGACAAACGGGAACTGTGGTGGACAATCATAACCATAATAAGCATTATTTCCACATAACTCACACAAGTCTCAAACTGGGGTTGTTGAGGTTGGTTGAAAACACTTGAAGAAACATTGAAAGAATGAGGTTTGGAATCATAGATGAATGAATTCTTATTTTCATAATTGCATAGCGGGTGAACAATTGGAAAAATTTGGGAAGATAGGTTGAAAACATTAGGAGGATCATCAACAAGGTTAGGCTTTGAAACATGAGGTAATGAAAAGTATGACGGATCTAAACTTGGGAGAGTTTGTGGGATTTCATTAATGGTTTGATTGCATGGCTCTGGTTTAGAAATGATCTGATCTTTTGGTGGACAATTATAACCGAAATGAGCACCTTTACCACAAGATTTACAAATGCATTGTCGACAGAAAATTCCATCTAATGAATCACCGCAATCGTAACAATAATTTTGGTCAATCTGTGGAGGATCTTGCGAAGACTTTACACCGGGGTCTTGATTGACAACGCATGGCTCTCGAAGAGCATTAACAACGTTGTTATTGTCGTCGGACGATTCAGAAGTATTTTGAAAGTCTTGGAAAATTCCATTTTCAACATAATACGTAAGCAAATCTTCATCGAATTTCTTTCGTAAAAATGCACATCCACGACAACTCGGACCATCAACCGGGGTTCCACATCTTGCACAACGCGGAGAAGGTATGGGAGTAAGGATCTTGTCTTCAAAACTTCCTATCAAACAACACTCTTTAGTGTACAAACTTCCACAAGTCGAACATTCTTTGATCGCGTAAAAATATTTTGAATGATGAGACGCTATAAGAATTAAACAATTTAGAGGGTTAAGGAAAAGAATTAAATGGATAAGAAGAAAAAGAAGATTATTTTTGGTTTTTTCGATTCTTTAAACAACATATATATATATATTTTTTTTTATTTTTTTATTATTTTTTTTATTTTTATTTTTATTATTTATTTTTATTTAACAATGAATTTTAACGGTTACACGGAAGAGACTTAAACCAAATAATCAACTACTTCACGGTAACTCTCAAAAATTGCTTTTCAAGGTGAGCCGTACTTCGTAGAGACACAAATGGCAAGTGTTAAATCTTTAGTTCGATTTGGGAACCAACAAGTTCACCGGAATTAATTATGATAACACCTCCGTTGAGAATGTTATATTTTGGTATTTTTTCCAATTGGTGACTTTTATTTCTTAATTAAAAAGAAAGATTTTTTTATATTTTTGATTTTTTTTATCTTTTACTTATACTAAAAAGAAAAGGAAAATATTTTTTACTTTTTATATTTTATGATTTTTTTTTTGGATTTTTGAATTATAAAACAAGAATGAAACTTTCGAGGATGAAAGGATCTTCAAACCAAATCAACAAACACAAAACGTAGGAATCTTAAACACTAGTCCCCGGCAGCGGCGCCAAAAACTTGGTGTATGAGTTTTATATACCTAAAATATATATAAAATATAATACTTTAAAAGAGCAATTAAGAAAAATCCCTAAGGAAATTTCACTCTCAAAAATATATATAATATAATATATAATACGTATATTAAACCGGGCAAATATGATCACCCGGGTCGTTTCCCCAAAGACTAGTGAAATTGAAACCTCGTTTTAGTTCGGATTATGATTTGAATGAAGCAAAGATATTTTTGATAAGCTATCACTACTAAATAAAAGGCAACAATTTCAAAATTTAATTAAAAACGTGAAACGGGACACTAAAACTAAGGCCAAAAACCTAAATTCTACAAAATTAAACCTAATTTTTATTTCTCTTTTACCTAAAAGACAAAAGAAAATTTTAGGAAAAGAAAAACATTTTTTTATTATATTTTGAATTGTAATATGAATTAAAAACATTTTTAATCTAATTAAATCCTAGCAAATAGCAAATTAAATACTACAAATTGGAAAAATGATTTTTAAGCCTTAGAAAAGTCTAAATATTATAAAAGCAAAGAAAACTATTTTTATTATAAAAATCCTATTTTTTAAAATTTAAAATAAAGAGCTCAAAAAATCAAATTAAGATCTAAAAGTGAAAAAAATGATTTTACTGTATGGGAAACCTTAAGCTAATTGTTTTTATAAAACTAAAAACTATTTTTTTGTATTTTTCTGAAACTTTTTTCTATTTTTTATTGATTTTATAAGAATTTAACTTTCGAAAATTGATTCAAAATAAAATTTAAGTTGGAAAAATCTAAAAAATTCAGGGAAAATCCTAAGCACTAGCAGGAACACAAGAAAAATTAGAAAAACCAAATTGCTAAATGAATAAGCCCGCAAATGAGCTTATTATGTTACGGCTTATTATAGAAAAGTGGAAATCAAAACGTGTACTAGTATTAAATGTGGGGAAGTAATACTGGATGAACTATTGAAGCAAATGGTTAACATGTTGGGCTTATAGCTGAGAGGTCGTGGGTTCGAGTGTGGGCAACCCCTTTTTGTTATTATTTTTTGACTTTTAAGAAAAACTAAATATTAGAACTTAAAAAGGACACTAAAATAAGCTATTTTAATAAAAGGGACTTAAGCTAAAACTAAGTAATAAGCTCTAAAACAGCTTATAAATAAGTTGTTACAGTGAGAAGGGTTTTGGGCTTATTCTCACTTAGAAGCTTGTAACAAGCTCATTTTAAGCTCAAATCTAAAAAGGAAAAGTGTTCTAAAAAGCTTATGATGAGCTTAACCTAAAAATGAAAAGAAAATAGAGCTTAACGTACTTTTAAGCTACTGAAAAGGAGGAGGAAACAAGCAAACTCAAAAATTTAGAAAATAAGCCTAAAACCAAAATAAGCTCAAATGCTCAAAAAGCAAAGACAGCTAATGAGCCTTTGTAAACTTGACAAACAACTTAAGAGCAACTAATTGATGCAATAAAACCTACTTCTTTAAGCTAGAATCTAAAATTTAAAAACTAAATTCTATCACTAACTGTTTTTGGCTTTTAAGAATTTGAATGACTTTTGACAGCTAAATTTAACTAGGTAAATAAGCTAGAAAATGCAATTTAAAACTTAATCTAAATTAAGCTATACCTAGACTTAATCCTACATGAATTTAAGAATATAGAAACTATGAATACCTAGCTAAAGTCTAATGCAAAAAGTGACAGTACTAACTTCTTGTTAGTACTGGTGCACTTTGCACTAGTGCAAACCAAGAGTGCAGGTTTCCTAAGGGAAATCCTTGCACTTAGAAACACTCAAGTAGAGTGTATAAGTAAAATGCAAGCAAGATCTAAGCCTTGGAGGGCTTAGATCAAAGTTTGCACAAGTGAAATTCCAAGAAAAATTCCCCTAGTGCTGTCACACTTAATATAAGCTCAAATTCTCTAAATTTCCAAATCTAACTTATAAAAACTCCTTTCCTATTGTTTTTAACTAGAATCAAAGCTGTATCAAAAAGGTTTACACAAAACTTTTGACTTTGGGTAGTCAAACTTGCTTATGCCAAACACCCCTTTCAGAACTTGACAGTTTTGAGAAAAACTTTAAAAGTGAAATCTAATAATCAAGAATTAATACCGAGATAATTTTAGCTTAAGAAACAGCTTAACAAACATGAATTAACAGCTTAATTAAACTAGAAATCAAAGATTAATACTATGCTATCTAATATTTTTGGTTTTTTTATGAGTTTTATGATAAATATATGAAAAACAAAGATCTAAACTATCAAAAGCAAAAACAGATGAACATCTAAGATTAATAAGCTAAACTAAACACAAATAAGTACTAATAAGCAAAGAGAATAAGCAAATAAGCAATAATAAGCATATAAGCTATAACTAAGCAGTTTAAACTAAAATTAGAGAAAAAAGGAAAAGAGAAACTTACATGAACCTTTAGGCTAAACAAAAAGATCTCAATTAAGGACAACTACAAGCCTCCTATCTTATTAATAACTGTGGGTAAGTCCATTTGGTCTTCCATTGCAACCAACTTCCTTTAGCTTTCCACAATTCATTTGTAAAGGTATTAAGGTATTATTAAGCTGATTTAAGATATTAAGGTAAGATTAGGTTCAATTAAGCTCCATAATAAGCTTATAGAGACTTATTAGAGCTAAATATGAGCTTAAGATGAGCATATTGAATTTTAGCTTAACAAGGAAAGGAGAAAGAGATTAAGTAAACAAAGAAGCTTAAAAGAGATTAAAAACTGTCTAAATTCATTAAAAGAAACTGAATTACAACTTTTTAAAAAAAGGAAATTACAAGATTTTTCAACACAATAAGCTAAGATAAATTTAAAGCTAAAAATATGTTCCTACAAGCTACGTCCCTGTGTGGTGAAGAGTGAGGCCACTTTTTTAGGTGAACAAAAACCTTCTCCCCCTTGCCTTCATCAATCATAGCTTCTAGGACCCTTTCCTTGATCTCCAATCCTTTTAATCCTGGCCAATCATTTCTTCAATCATTTGAGCTTCAATTGAGGTCGTTTGATCAATTTGTGCACTTCAAGGATTGCCAAGCTGTCATTCCTTGATGTGACAGCTTGTGCTTTCTTTGAGAGTGATTTAGTACAAAAACCCACCACTATCTGTGCTTCTTCCATTGATGACGTGGCCTTTGATTGAGAGTAAGCTAGTGATTGCCTCATGATTTACTGATTTGACCCTGCCATTGCATTGTAGACTCCATGAATTGACTTTCTTGACCCTTAATTCCAAAAAGCCCTTTGATTTTTGACCCAAGGTAAACACGGGGGAGACGGGTGAATAGTAAAAGGATTCGTGCCTTTTTTGACAGTTATTTTAGTTATAGATTTGGAATATTACACAAATGGTCCTTGTGTTCTTTCTCCCTTTTTCGAGTTATAAACTACTTATGAAAAGTGCAAGTTTAGCCCTTGTGGTTGTTATAAAAGGAAATGGGCTAAGGTTTTGGGCCTAAGGATCCGGGCAAGGCCCATTTGGGTTTTTAAGGCCCATTAAGGGAGAAGGGGACATTTTTTGACTTTTAGTGAAACTTGGAGGGTAAAAATGGAATATTTTTAGGATTTGTCCTTTTGTGTTTGACTTAGTTTGACCATCTTTGACTGACTTTGACTTTACTTGGCTGATTTTGACTGAGGCTTGACTTTTTTGGCTTCGGCTTTATACTCTTCTGATTCTCTTGTCCGCGCTTGCCTGTTTTTCACTGTTTTCTTGTGATTTTTGATTTATCCGCACCTGCACACACAAAACACAAATACAAGCATATTTTTGCCATTTTTTTGTCTGTTTGGGTTTATTTGGGTTATTTTAGGTATAAACGGATATGTGTATTCTACACTTATCATGCACCTTCTCCAAGTCATTCGCCGTCATCTTCGGCCTTACAACCTCCAAGTTTGCATCAAGGCGTTGCAGTTAAATCTACTTTCATGGAAGATAATCCTTTTGCTCCTGTTGATAATAATCCCTTCATAAACGTATTTGCTCTGGAACCTAGTTCTGAAGCATCATCATCCGGGGATCTTAGTTCGGCAGAATCTCTTTATGTCTCTCAAACACTTCATCATCTCGGGAAATGGAGCAAAGATCACTTGCTGGATAATATTATTGTCAATCCCTCTCGGCCGGTATCCACCAAAAAACAACTGGCAACCGATGCCTTATGGTGCTTGTATAACTCTGTACTGTCAAAAGTCGAACCAAAGAACTTTAAATCTGCAATAACTGAAGATTGCTGGTTTCAAGCTATGCAAGATGAGATTCATGAATTTGATCAACTTCAAGTATGGGAATTAGTACCTTAACCAGATTGTGTCATGATTATTGCTCTCAAGTGGATTTACAAAGTTAAACTTGATAAGTACGGTGATGTTCTAAAGAACAAAGCTAGGTTGGTGGCCAAGGGATATCGACACAAGGAGGGTATTGATTTCGAGGAGTCATTTTCACCGGTTGCACATATCGAGGCTATTTGTATCTTCATCGCCAATGCCGCCAGTAAAAACATGACCATCTATCAAAAGGATGTCAAGACAGCATTCCTTAATGGCGAGTTAAAGAAAGAAGTCTATGTTAGTTAACCAGAGGGTTTCGTTGATCCAGACTATCCGACACATGTTTATCATCTGAAGAAGGCTTTGTACGATTTAAAGTAAGCCCCTCGGGCGTGGTATGATACCTTGTCACAATTTCTTCTAGACAATAACTTTCCAAGGGTGCAGTTGATCCGACATTATTCACTCGGAAAACATGCAAATATATTCTTTTTGTTTAAATATATGTAGATGATATCATATTTGCCTCGACTGACCCTAAAGCGTGTGGCATATTTTCGAATGAGATGAGTTCTAAATTTCAAATGTCAATGATGGGTCAAATGTCTTTTTTCTTAGGCTTACAAGTTTCTCAAAATCCCATAGGCATTTTTATTAATCAATCAAAATTTGCTCTTGAAATATTAAAGAAATTTGGGATGGATTCGTGTGACCCTGTTGATACACCTATGGTGGATCGACTCAAACTGGATGAGGACCCCTTAGGGATCCCGGTTGACCAGACTCGATTTCATAGTATGGTCGGCTCCCTAATGTATCTCACTACCAGCAGACCCGACCATGTATTCGCTGTATGCATGTGTGCTAGGTATCAGGCTTCGCCTACCAAAAAGTACCTTAAAGCACTTAAACGGGTCTTTTGGTATCTCAGATGAACCATTAATTAGGGTCTTTGGTATTCAAAAGACACCGCTATAGCACTAACGGCCTATGTAGATGCGGACCATGCAGGTTTTCAAGACACACGAAGAAGTACGTCAGGAAGTGCTCAGTTCCTTAGAGATAAACTAGTCAGCTGGTCATCCAAGAAACAAAAGAGCACTGCGATCTCAACAACAGAGGCTAAATACAACAACAGAGGCTAAATACATTGCCATGTCTGGATGTTTTGCTCAGATACTTTATATTAGATCACAACTTACAGACTACGGCTTTGTCTTCAATAAGATTCCCTTATATTGTGACAATCGCAATGCCATTGCTCTCTGCTACAATAATATCCAGGACTCCTGATCCAAGCACATTGACATACGACACCATTTTATAAGAGAGCAGGTTCAGAAAGGCGTGGTTGAATTGTACTTTGTGACGACGGATTATCAGCTCGCAGACATATTCACCAAAGCATTACCAAGAGAGCGGTTTGAATTTCTACTCCCGCGACTTGGTATGAAGAGTATGTCTCCGAAAACCCTCAAATGCCTTCAGGAAGGATAAGAGGAGTAAAGGATGGTCCTCCTATATCCTATGTAAATATGTATATAGCTTAAATCTAAAAAGAAAAAATATAAAAATATAAAACCTACAAAAACCATAAAAAATCAGAAAATAGAAAATACCAAAAGACATGTCTTCCGTTTATCGATAACATTTACGGACCTAGAAATGTCATTCAATAATGACACGGGTCTTTAAATGAAGCT
>BQNB010168126.1:3456-13921 GCA_026074375.1 Tanacetum coccineum
AAAAATCTTTTTGGTTTTTCTGGTTTTTAATATATATATATATATACATATTATATACATGATATTTGAATAGGTACCACCACTATTCTTCTGCTTCATCTGCCAATTGTTTCAGGGTCTTCGGCGTAAAATTTCGCATTCCCAGCTTGTTGATAAGAAATTCAATTCTTTCTCTGCCAAGGGCTTTAGTGAAGATGTCCGCCAGCTGATACTCCGTATTGAGAAAGTAAAGCTCGACTACTCCATTTTCAACTTGCTCTTTTATAAAGTGGAATCTGATGTCAATATGTTTTAATCGAGAATGTTGAACATTGTTGCAGCATAAGGAAATAACGCTTTTTTATCACAGTACATTGGAATTTTATTGAATCCAAGGCCATAGTCGGTAAGTTGTGATATCATCCAAAGGACTTGAGCACAATAGTCGGACAAAGCTATATATTCAGCTTTCGTACTGGATATCACAGCGCTTTTCTGCCTTTTTGATGACCAACTAACAAGTCTGTCTCCCAATATTTGCATACATCCAGATGTACTTCGTCTAGTATCTTGGCAACCCGCATGATCAGCGCCTGCATAAGCTGTTAGAGTAATAGAAGAATCATTTGGATACCAGAGTCCTATATTAACGGTTCCTCGTAGGTATTTAAATATTCTTTTTACGGCATGTAAGTGCTTTTCGGTAGGCTTTGCCTAATACCGGGCACACATGCATACAGCAAATGTAAGGTTTGGTCTACTGGCTGTGAGATACATAAGGGTGCCCACCATTCCATGATAGTGTGTAGGGTCAACGGCTTTCCCTTGTGTATCTTCATCCAGTTTGGATTTCTCTACCATGGGAGTATCCACGGGGTCACTAGATTCCATACCATATTTTTAAAAAGATTCTAGAGCATATTTAGACTGGTTTATAAAGATGCCTCTGGGACTTTGTGAAATCTGTAGTCCTAGAAAAAAATGATATTTTGCCCATCATCGACATCTTAAACTTAGAACACATTATTTTTGAAAATTGGTCACGTAGTTCCGGTGTAGTAGACGCAAAGATTATATCATCAACATAGATTTGTACTAGGAGAATATCTTTGCCTTGTCTTCTGATGAACAATGTGGGATCCATGGTTCCTTTAGAGAATTATTGAGAGAGTGAAAACTTTGACAATAGATCGTACCACACGCGAGGAGCTTGTTTCAACCCATAAAGAGCCTTCTTAAGCTTGTACACATGATTCGGATTGTCTTGATCTACAAACCTGTCCGGTTGGCTGACATAAACTTCTTCGTGCAGAATGCCATTTAAGAATGCCATCTTAACATCCATTTGGTAGACGATCATATTCATATGAGCAGTATATGCGAGGAAAATTTGAATTGCATCAAGTCTAGCCACTGGAGCAAAGGATTCATCAAAATCAATTCCCTCTTCTTGATGGTAATCACGAGCAACCAAACGAGCCTTGTTCTTTAGAATTCCTCCTAATTCATCAAGTTTCACCTTGTAGATCCATTTTAAAGTAATAACCATCACTTTATCTGGACGAGGAATGAGTTCCCAGACTTTAAAACGTTCAAATTCATTAAGATCCTCTTGCATTGCTTCAATCCAACATGCTTGAGTTAATGCATCTTTATAGTTCTTTGGTTCAACTGATGTGAGAAAGGCATCGTAGTAACAAAATAAGGCTTGTTCATGGAGTTGGAGTCTTATGGAAACAGGTCTGTTGAGTTCACCGGTGATGTTGTCTAAAGGATGATCCTTGGTCCATTTGGTAATGTGTTCTGAGTTAGGAGCAGCAGTGTGCACAACAGTAGGAATAACATCCGAAGAAGAAGATGCTTCAAAATCGTTTTATGGAATTGGAATGCCAAAGAACATATTGGTTTCATGTTTGCAACATCTAAGTCATGACTGTCTTCTTCAACATCGTTAGGAATGACATGAGATTGAGTTTTGGTTGTTGTTTGAGAGTTACTAGGTGATGGTGCATCTTATCAAACGTTGTTGAGGAAGGTGGAGCGGTTGAATTCAGCGGGTACGGAGCCTACTACTTCAGCATTGGAGAATGACTTCAGGGTTGGGTGATGCAACATAGGGGGAGGAGTGAGTAAAATTATAAACAGCGTTGAAAACAAAAAGATCCCATAGTTCTTGAAGGTGGTACAAATGGTGTTAAAAGAGTAGGGTTTGGCACGAGTCCTGAACTGATTGTTCCAGGAGTTATTTCATGAAGTGCGGATCCTAAACTGTTGTGTTCAGAAGCCATTATTGTAACTCATAAAATCTACATGAATTGTTTCAATGTTCGTTGGTACGGCATTGTAAATTCGAAATGCTTTCTTTGTAGGTGCATAGCCAATGAAAATACCAATATCAGCTTTCGGTTGTAACTTGCCCAAGTTCTCGCTATCGTTTGTCGGATAACAAAGTGCACCAAATACATGGAAGAATGATAAGTCGGGAAGTTTGTCATGTAAAAGCTCATATGGTGTTTTGCCATGACGAAGACGTATGATGGAACGATTTTTGGTATAACATGCGGTAGCCACTGCTTCTGCCCATAAGAATAATGGAGCTTTTGCATAAATCAACATTGTGTGGGCTGCTTCAATTAGCGTACGATTACGTCTTTCAACGACACCATTTTGCTGTGGAGAGCGAGCAACAGATGTTTCATGAGAGATGCCAACCTTCTTATAATATTCACGCAAAGTTTGATTAACAAATTCAGTTCCATTATCTGTTCTGATTCGTCGGACAGGTGTCTTAAGCCGCACTTGTATCATCTTGAGAAACTTGATTATGAAATCTGGAGCTTCATCTTTTGACCTTAAGCACTTCACCCATGTAAATCGAGAGTAATCATCAACAATGACGAGGATGTACTTCTTTCCATTAACACTTGCGACGCGCATTAGTCCACAAAGATCCATGTGCAACAGATAGATTTTTTCTTGTTTGGTGTCTTCAGATTTAGGTTTGTGGGGTTTCTTCTTGCTTTTACCCATAGCACAAGCAGAATACAGATGGTCCTTTTCAAATTTAAGCTTAGGGAGACCTCGAACAAGACCATGTCTAGCTAAATAGTTGATTGTACCAAAGTTCAGATGAGACAGACATTGGCTGATATGTGAGAAATCACATATCCGTTTTATATCAAAAATAACCCTAAAAAGATGAAAAATGAACAAATTATGCTTGTATATTGTGTATTTTGTCTTTTGTGATGTGTAGGTACGGATATTGCAAAAATCACAAGAAAAGAGCCAAAAACCGGGCAAAAACGAACACGAGACGGAAAGAGTACACAAGAGCGGGAATTTATCAAGCAAAGGTCAACAAAAGTCAACCAAAGTCAACCTTGGTCAACTCACATGAAGACAAAAACTTTTGAAATTACCAAAAAGCCCTTAATGTTAAAACATTTTCACCAAAAATCCCAAAATCAATAACACCGTTAGTCCTTTGTTACTTAGGGACTAACGGTCGTTAAGTCTTAATATTAACCCAAGCCCTTAACCTTTAACCCTTAGCCCAAAATAAATACCCGAGCCCAATTCCTTTTCTTATAAAACAACGGCCCAAGTCAACGACCCTTTTAACGGGTCAAACAAAGTTATAAAAAGAAGAAAAAGGGCGCGAATGGGTGAATTACTATTCACCGTCTCCCCCAAATTCACCCTGCATAAATTAAATGGGTAAAACCCAATCCCCTACACTTATCCTACTTGGCAACAATGATTCGAGTACAAAGCTCCACATCAGCAAAGAATTACATCATCAAAGCTCATGATTGGCTAGCTCTGACAACTAAGAATGGCACGTGTTCTCCAAAGAAACACACCAAATTGGGAAATTTACACTAAAATCAGTGTAAAAGAAGCACATGGCTCCAAGAAGGTGGGATTGCCACGCTGGCAATCCATGTGCCTCTATTCAATCCAACGGCTAAAGATCAATTTCCAATGATTAGAAGAGAGCAAGGGTTGAGATCAAGTGGAGCGTCTAAGGACCTAGAACATTCCCCTCTTGCCTATAAAAGGAGCTTCACTCTCACTCACGCAGGCATCTAGTTTTTTAGGGGTAGAATTTTTAGTATAGCTTTTAGTTTAAGTAATTTTAGCTTATTGTTTTCAAATGAATGTAATTTTCTTTTTATAAACTTGTATTCAGTTTTCAATATCAATAAAAGTTTAGTTTACATTTTGTTCAAATTTTCAATTCATGTTTTACTTTAAAAAGCACTATGGTTTAAAAAGCTCTCTATTGTTCTAATAAGCTCAATAAGCAATCATATTAACTAATAAGCTAGAAGATCACTCAGTTAAGCTCTCAAAGCTTAACTAAGCTTTAAAATACTCAAATCTCCCATTAAAATTACCTAGCTTATTTTTGGAGGGAAGCCAAGTAATGGAAGGGCTTCCAAGACCTTACCAGCTTATTATAGATAAGCTGGAGCTTGTTGAGTAGATTTTAAAAGCATTAATAGCCTTGTTTTGTGCAGAGGCTTTTGTAAGTCTTCATTTTACATTTTATAGCTTAATATTGCATCTTAGCTTATTACTATTTTATGTTTGCTTATTTCTATTTAGAATAGCTTATTGTTGCTTATTATAGTTGTTAAAGGCTTAATATGTTTAATTGTTAGTATAAATCTTGTTTTTAGCTATTTGTCATAAAACAGTCATAAAAACCAAAAAAAATATTAGCATTACTTGTTAGCTTATTGATCTTGCTTATTTGATTGATGAAAGTTGTTCATTAGGTTTGATATAAGCTATTTAGTATTTGGTATTGATAATTTGTACATTAATTCTAAGTTTTATAGCTAATATGAGTTTGAGCAATATAAAGGGGTGTTTGGCATAAGGCAGTACTAACTTAAGTTAGTACTGCCAAGATCCTTTTGGTTCTTTACATTGACTTTAAACTTCAAATTCAAGCTTATAAGGTTTGGTTTTAAGAATTTTAAGAGTTTTAATCAAGTTTAAGTGTTGTGGCTTGAATCTAAGTTCATTAGCTCAGGTCATTTAGGATTTTTAGCTTAATTCAGTTCTAGCTATTAAAACTGCTCTATTTTCTTTTGTTTTAATTATTACATGTTGTTGAAACAAGTTTAGAGGATTGCATCTATTGGTTTTATGATTTGGTCATATTAGTGTCAACTGCATCAGCAGTCAAAACAGGCCTTAAGGCCATTTTCTAGCTTAAAATTTAGCAGGTTAGAATTAGAGTTAGCTTTTAAAATTCATTGCACAATTAGCTTATAGGTCAATCTAGATAGGTTAGAGTTTAATTTTTTGTTAAAAGCTTCTTTAGTCATCAATTTTAGGTCTTTGTTTTTTTTGGTTTTTTTTTTTGTTTATGTTTTTTTTTCTGCAAATTAGCACTTTGTTTTTTTATAAAATAATTTTAAATCAGCACATACTGATTTCAATCAGTATGTACTGACTTTTTCAATTAGCTTTTTCTTAGCTTATTTGAATTTCAAAATATTTTTTTGATTAATGTTTTAAGTAGTGTTTAGGATCGGGCTTTTTAGTAGTATATGTTCATTAAAGCTAAGGATCCAATTGTTGATTAAAAATAAGCTCAAGTTCTTCTCATAAAAACTAAAGCCTTTGTCATGTAATATATTTCTTTTTTGAACTTTTTTTTTGTCTTTTTTTCGTCCGAGATTTTCAAAAATTCATATTTTCCTTCCGTCTTGATTCATTCTTTGCCACCTTGCGATCTTGTGGCTTGACCACATGGCTCAATACTTTGCTCATCTTTGAAAGCATGCTAATAATCTCCCTGAGAGACTTGATATCTTTGAAGAAAGATCTTGTATGTATCAAGAGTTTAAGCGGAAGTCTTTGTCTTTAATTCTTGGCTATCATGATTCTTGAATCTGATGATTATGAATGTCTTTGGTAGTTTGAGCCTGACCATGTGGTAATGAACCAACTTCTGGCTGAATGAGCATCCCATCTCCATCTTTATGTATCCTGAAATAAAACAGTTAGCAATAAAGCATGTGGACGAATATGGCTTTGTCATTCGTCCGGATTTGGTTGGATTAACCTTTGGTTCTGTAGGACCGTTTTACAGTATAAATACTGTACCTGTGATCAGGTAGATTCAAGGAATCTCCTTGACAGGTTTCCAGCTTAAAGCGTAGGATCTTCTAACACAATGTATTAGGATTTGCCTGTTGCTAGTTCTCATTACCGGAACGTCTCAAAGCAGACAACACGGTAAGAGTGAATCAGATAGTTACTATCTTTCTGATTATGTCGTCAATTCATTTACTGGACCTTTATCGATATCCAGTTGACACAAGCTTGATTCATATAGAATCTCGCAAGTCACCTACCGCAGTGCTGTTTGATGATGACACTGGAAGGATTTCCATTCGTCATTGTGAATACTAAAGAGTATCACTCTGAATGTTCTGGCAGAATCACAAGGATAATGCGTAGGACTCTTGTCAACAGCTGTGAATTAATGATGTTTCAACAAGTGTTTGTATGGAATGTGTCCTAATGAGATTTTATGTGATGATCTCTTGCTAGGACTCGATTTGTGCGTTTTGGTTTTAGTAATCGGAAGGCATGAGCTGACTGTACCTATTCAATATTAACTAACTCGGAGGTAAGAAAGTTGATAGAAGTCGTGTGTGATCTCATGACAAATGAGGACAAGTTTCTTTGAGAGAAACTCGAATGGCTGGGGAGGGTTGTGCATTGCATCACTGGGTCCATGATGTCGTCTTCAATGTCAGCAATCAACATTGTGATTCTGACAGCATATGTATTGACCCGGTTTCTGCCTAAGTTGTGTGGAGGGCTGCTTTCTTTAGACCCTTTATCTCTCATAATTTCCTTTTTCTTCTTACAACCCCTATAATGCTTACCAAGGACGTCATTACTAAGACTTTGTTATGATTGTTTCAGTGTAAGATCAATCTTAGTCGGCATTTCCCTAATATACATTCATCGTCCAATTCATAACTAAGGACTGCTATTTCTAACTATGGAGTGTCCTTGGGTAGATCCCTCCGGTTCTGGTTGGATCATAGGACAAATACCTAACCTTACCACCTTATGACTTCAGAATCATCATGAAATAAGATGTTGTAGGGTATGAGATCATAACCATAAAACCTTTTCGAAAGTATCAAGCACATTGAGTCGATAAAACACTTATTATTTTTCCAAGAACACATTTTAATTACATTTCTCCCTTTATTTTAAATTCTAAGCCACTTAGCTTTTGAAATACTTTATGATTAAAATTTGTCTTGAAATACCATGGGGAAATCTCTTACTTAGCATGAATTACATAGGACATAAACTTGCTCCCCCTCAATTTTACATATGTTTGACACCAAAAACCAATGATACCAAGTTGTAAAATGAATATAAAATTGAGGTTGAACACTTAGTCATCTTATAACTATCATTATATTTAATTGTCATTATTATCTTGTTGTTATTAAGAGACTTTTTGTGAATGGTTTGAATACATAAGAATGGTCGTGAGATGATGTATCCAAACTCATTAAATGTTGTTTTTCAAAAAACTCCCCCTTAAAAGATGGAGTGTTGAACACACAATTTTGAAAGATTATTAATCGTCTGTGAGAAATTCTTGAAAAATTTAATGTGCAACATTTTGAGAAACATCCATGTTTAGAAGATTTCTTCAACTCTATGGGTAAGCACACTTATGCGTACACTATCCTTTTTCTGAGCTCAGAACTTTAAATGTCTTGTAAGAAAACAGCTCAGACCGAGAAAGTTTGATTTCTCGTTATTAGGAGTAAGTTTCTTTATAGATAAACTTTCCGTTTTGAAGGCCGCGATTACGTACTGATATTTGCACTTAGCCATCAAGAAACATTTAGAAAATGACTGTTTTGAAAAGCATGAAACTCCTGTTCGAACTTCATTTACACGCCCGTGTCGATATTAATCAACATTTCTAGGTACGTAAATGTTATCGATTCCAAGAGACATGTCGAGAAGAATATTTTTTGAAACATTTTCTGATTTTTTGATTTTGTATTTTCTTTTTGAAATTTTATATTTTTGTATTTTTTTTTGAAATTTTATATTTTTGTATTTTTTTTCAAAAATATGTACATGTTGATGTTTGATGAGGTATCAAGCAGATTCTTTTGTCAGAACCTCCAGTTCTGCTGGAGTCAAACATCTCATACCAATGCGTCTGACGAGATACTGAAACCTTTCTTCGGGAAGGGCTTTAGTAAACATGTCAGCCAATTGGTATTCAGTTCTGACAAAGTACAATTCAATTATACCGTTTTCAACCTGTTCCTTTATGAAGTGATACCGAGTATGGATCTGTTGGTACGTGAGTTTGCACGGGTTGTATGATCTTTGCTATGGCTGACTGAGAGTCGCAATACAACGGTATTTTGTTGTAGTTGAAGCCATAATCTTGAAGCTGTGTCCGCATCCACATTACTTGAGCACAACTTGCAGATAACGCCACGTATTCAGCCTATGCGGATGACATTGCAGTACAGTTTTGCTTCTTGGACATCCAACTGACTAGCTTATCACCTAGGAACTGTATTCCTCTAGAAGTGCTTTTGCGAGTATCAATGCATCCGGCATGATCGGCATCTGAAAAAGCTGTTAGTTCAAAGCCAGAACCCTTCGGATACCAGAGTCCCATGTGAATGGTACCTCTTAAGTATCGAAAGATCCTTTTAACCTCTTTGACTTTTCAGGTGTTTTTTTAGCTGTCTTGCTTGATATCTTGCACAATAACATACAACTTGCACTATGTCTGGTCTACTAGATGTCAGATACATAAGTGACCCGATTTTGCTACAGTAGTCAGTTTGGTCTACGGGTTTACCACTCAAGTCTGCATCTAATTTAGGTTTCGTAGCCATTGGTGTACCAATGCTTTGTCCTTTTTCCATACAGGTTTTTTCGATCTCTAAGTATAATTTGGCTTGATTGATAAAAAATTACGTGTGGGGACTTGGTGGATCTGAAGTCCTAAAAGAATTTTCATTTTCCCCCATTAAGGACATCTCAAATCTTCGTGATTAATTTTCATAACGTTTTGAATATTTAGGGTTTTGTGGAACCAAAAATAATTGTCATCAACATAAATTGCACTAAGTAGAATGTCCTTCCAGATATTTTATCGTGAATTGGGTCGGGTCAATGATACCTTTAGTAAAACCTTTGGAAATCAGGAATTTTGAGAGTTCATCGTACCAGGCTCTCGGAACTTGTTTTAATCCATATAGAGCTTTCCTTAGACGGTAAACTTTGTCTGGATGATCAGGATCAACGAATCCATTTGGTTGTGCACATAACCTCCTCCTTTAATGGACCATGAAGAAATGCCGTTTTCACGGTCCATCTGATAAATTGGAAAAGATTGTGTGCAGCATATGCGATAAAAAAATCCTGACAGCCTCCAGCGAGCAACCTGGAGCAAATGATTCTTCCAAATCATACCCTCTTACTGAGCATACCCTTTGCTCAAAAAGTCATGCTTTGTTGCGAATTTCATTTGGTCTTCATCCTTTTTGTTTTTCCATAATCACTTTAGCTTGATTACGTTCTTGCCAAAAGGTTTGTCGACTAGTTCCCAGACTTTTAGTCTGTCGAACTGATGAAGTTCTTCCTGCATTGCTTCTATCCATGCAGAATCAGCCATTGCTTCCTTAATGTTTTTCGGTTCAACAATACTCACGGTGAGTGCGAACATACACATTTCAGGATCTGTTGCAAGTTGTCGTCTTGTTTGCACTGGCTTGGATGGATTTCTACAAACTTGAGTTAACGGGTGATCTTTTGTCCATTGGTATTCTGAATGTCGAGGTTGATTGAAGGTATGCACATTTGAATTACCAATATTGCGTGAGGAAGACTCAGCAATTTCTTGTACTGGTGTACCTAAAGGATTGGTAAATTCTGCTTGATTATCGTTGTTTTCCTCAGCATGAACATTTGTAGGAGTTGATTGTTCTGATGGAGGTTGAATATTCATGGAAGGGTGTGTGTCTTATGAAGCAGAATTATCGGTGGGAGAAGAAGACTTGTTGACACGTAAAGTATCATCATTGAAAAATTCATCGTACAAAGGACCAAAAAGAAGATCCGACTCCTGTTGTGATGGAACTGTTGTATGTGCTGAAGGAGAAACATGTTGTAGATCTGGTGCGGGGTCAGGGTTGTTATAATCTGACGCCTTTTGTCATTGGAGAACGAGGCCTGAAGTGTCATTAGCAACAGACGTCTCTGTCATCTCTTTGATCTTATCAAATCTGAGATGGATAGATTTAACTATGAACCTTGTTCTCTTGTTGTAGACATGATATCCCTTTGACTGACTAGAGTATCCCACCAAATGCACGGATCCCCTTTTTCTTTCATCTTATCCAAATTTTCACCATCTCTTGTTATGTAACAAGTGCAACCAAAGATG